>CM019710.1:30141029-30268529 GCA_009760885.1 Achatina immaculata | reverse complement strand
TTCCTAGTTCATACATTTTGGTATCACAGCTTTACTGCATTGCTTTGTGTATAGTTGTATACCTATACACTAATTATTGTATGTTACTATATATATCCATACTATAAGCACTTAATATTGAAAAAGGTTTACTAGTAAGGACTATTGAATAGAGAAAAATTGAAGTATTTCCGACATATTAAACGTAATGGGTTTAGAGAAGACCGTCTCGGAAGGGTACATAATAAGAAAAAAGAAAAAGAGGAAGACCAAGGCGAAGATGGCTGCAAGACATCTTTGATAATCTGCAAATGGATACATCAGCAGCAGGGCATCTTGCTTATAATGGAGAAGCTTTCAACAGAGCTGGCAGGGAGATGTAAATCCACAAGGGACATTTGAACAAGCTTATGAATGATCTACAAAGAACCGTGCTCTACCATTTAGCAAGAAATACAAACAAAATAATGTTCTTGGTAATGGTTATAACACTGTCAGAGGTGTGCAAGACGACCTACACAAAGACGATACATTTTCTGATCTTAATCACAGTCTTGTCGTGGAAGTCACCAGACACTACGTCGGGTTATCTGGTTACGCTAGCGATGATGACTGGTCGGTCAGTGTCTCTGTGTCCCGACAGGTCAAGGAAAATGTGGGCACTAACGTCACGTCTCCTATATCAGTGGCTCCCAAATTTTCACATCCACGCATCACATTTCCAGCTACATATACACGTAAGTGGAGGACCATCAACTTATATAATATCATGATATCTTAAACTCTTTATTATTCTTATGAACTGGATGAGTGATGGGGTCAAGATGCTGTCCGATTTGACAGTCAGCGACCCATAGCTGACATGCTAGCCTCAGGGTTGCCCAATCATAGCTGAGTAAGACCCTATCTCACCTCTCCGTTCATAACCCCAGTAAGAGACCTAACCTGACTAACAGTGCAGGGATCGCCGTAGTCCACATGGTGGTGCAGTTTGCTAAGGAAGTATTGCACATCCCCCTTGTTTTAAAGGACTGAAAAAAAAAACCCTCTGTAACCCGCTCCCAGTCCGACACGATGCTGTGCCTCAACATTTTAACCGCGTGCTGCAGAGAACACAAGCTCGCAGATCCAGAAAGGTAGAAGAAGACTGGATAGCTCGCATACTGACAGTGCCCCAGATACCACAAGTTTAGAACCGCTGTGGTAACTGGTCCTTTAACTTTAACGACTTTGAGCATACGTGTTTACACATTTTGGGTTGAAATACCTCACGAAACAAGCAGAAAGTGCTATTTTACCTCTCCTTGTTTCAGATTGCTTTACATTTTACTTCACAATGACTAATTTAACGTGTGAGACAACATGTCCCGCCCCGTGGAAGTGTTGCGCCCCCTCGCGGGACAAATTACCCGGTGGTTATGGTTCGTGGCTGACGTAGTCTCCCCTGAGACCTTCGATAAATCTTGAACTCGTTCGTCCATTTCTAAATTACCTGTTTTTGTTGGTTGGTTGGTTGGTTGGTTGTTGTTAAGCCAAGTAAATGCGGTAGTGCTATTAGTTGTTGTGTGAAATACCAGGAAGGTAAGAGACAGGTAAGAGTGAAAGGTAAGACCTAGTATGGTACGGAGGGACTGAGGGAATGATAGTTGATAATTCTTCTTCTTCTTCTTCTTCTTATGTTCTTTGAAGCCGATGCGGTGAAGATGTCGAGGTACAACATCGTGTCGGACGGGGAGTGGATTACTAAGGCTATTTTTCAGCCCATGAGTGGAAATAAAAAGCAGGGAGATGCAATACTTCTGCAGCAGACTCCACCACCGTGGGGACTATGGCTATTCCTGTCCCGTTAGCCAGGATAGGCCTGTTAGTGGTGATGCAAACTCTAGTACCCTAGAGGGCGATGTGGTCAGCATCTCGCCTGGCCACCTTCCCGAGGTTCAGAAGAAGCCAGATACTCATTTCTACAATTTGGGTGACTGGGTCAAGGGCAGATTCGAGTCACAGACATTTGAAATGAGAGAGCAGTGCGCTACCCACCCTACCACTCGGGCGAGTAGGTGCTGGGATTTTTATCTCATAAAAATGATAAGTTGTCTTGTTGTTGGATAGTTGGTTAACTGTCTGTTGACTGGTTGATTGACTGGTTACTGGTTAGATAACTGGCTAGCTTGAGTACGTAGGTGGTTGGTTAGTTATTGACTTTACTGCTTAGCTAGCTAACAGGTTGGCATAATAGTTTTATTTTATTTTTATAAACCGCTTGCTTACGGTATTGGCTGGTTGCCAGTTGCCTGGGTTGGGTGGTGGCCTGATTGCCTACTTGTTTGTTCGTTTCACTGACTGTCGGGTTGGCGGCTGGGTCTGCCAGTAGATAACATCCCTAAATTTGTACATTTTAGTTCCATATAACCGGAATCGTGAAGATCTTAAGAAGCAGAGATCGATTCGGATGAGGAATGGGTCTTCTGTGGCTGTCAAAAATTTCTGGAGAGAATACTCCTCTGGAGGTTCGTCGTTTTATATGGAGCGGAGTGGGACCTGATCCTCGGATGAGAGGGAATGAACTATAAAATTATTATCCGTGAGAATGAGCCGGTCGTGGAGTTTTCTTGGTCATTGGGTTGGTTTACGGCCATGAGTCGACATACAGTAGACCGAGTTACGGCCGTCTGAGTTACGGCCGTAAGTACTTACAGCCGAGGTGCCACAAGCATATTTATTTGTTATTTTTTGTATCCATGATACTTGAAGAACACTTCTGTAGCATTTACATTCTCAACTGTTTTGTTAAGTGTCCAGGTCTCACAGGCATATGTTGTAATGGGAAAGATGCATGCCCTTAAAAAATCTTATTTTTGTAGTTCTGTCTGTTCCTCTCCACAGATTCTTTAGTTGTTTTACTTTCTGAAGAGCGAGAGATGTCCTCTTTTTAATTTCCCTCATTGTATCTCCATTATTAGTTAGTAGTGATCCAAGATATTCAAAACTCTCCACTTCTTCCAGTTTTTCCTCATTGATACATATTTCAGCTGCCTTGTTAGTTTTATCAGTTGTCATCAATTTAGTTTTCTTCGCATTAAGATAGAGGTTTTGCCCTTTACTATTCTTACGGACTGACATAATTAGTTTTTCCATTCCATTTTTTTTTTACTTGAAGTGATATTTCGTTTATTATTTAAATCTAAAGCATCATGCCCCCCCCCCCAAACCCTCTCATCTGATGAGTATAGTATGTACGAATGTAGGAGTGTACATGTCATGTGTACATATCTGTGTGTCACTGAAGCTATTACAGTAGGATTCTTTATTTATTGTGTTGTGATTTACATTTTGTGCTTAAGTTCCACACAGTGACTGAGCTCATTTCCACACTGTTGGCATGTTAAAGTGATAGCTAACATGTCCATTCATCTTGTAACACGTTATAGTATCGAACTGTCTGAACTCCCGCTGTAATGACCGCCATACGGCTAAATCGACATACGGCCCTACGGCCGGTTCCAAATGCGGCCGTAGATCGGCGCGTTATGTATGTCTATTCTTCTTCGTTTGCACATCCCTTGTGAGGAGCGCCCACTCAGGCCAGTGGGCCCACAAATATACTGCGCCGCCGTTAACAGGGCCCGCGGCAAAGTTCAGGGAACCGTAAGGGAAAATAGTGCACATAAAACTGTGGAGCCACAAACACGTTTTTACGGGACGCGAGGCACGTAGGCTGAGACTCAGTGGAGCAGCGTTTGAAAAAAAAAACCAAACAAAACAAAACTGACAGACACTGATCTAGCCAACCAGATAACAGAAACAGCCACAACAATCGACCAATATCTAGCTTAACTCGTCGCTCTGGGCATGCGAGCTATCGGGTTCTGGACATGCAAGCTATCAGGTTCTGGACATGCAAGCTATCAGGTTCTGGACATGCAAGCTATCGGGTTCTGGAGATGCAAGCTATCGGGTTCTGGACATGCGAGCTATCGGGTTCTGGACATGCGAGCTATCGGGTTCTGGACATGCGAGCTATCGGGTTCTGGACATGCAAGCTATCGGGTTCTGGACACGCAAGCTATCGGGTTCTGGACATGCGAGCTATCGGGTTCTGGACATACAAGCTATCGGGTTCTGGACATGCGAGTTTTTGGGTTCTGGACATGCGAGCTATCGGCATCTGGACATGCAAGCTATCGGCATCTGAACATGCAAGCTATCGGCATCTGAACATGCAAGCTATCGACATCTGATATGGAAGCTATCGGCTTCTGAACATCTGGACATGGGAGCTATCGGCTTCTGAACATCTGGACATGGGAGCTATCGGCTTCTGAACATCTGGACATGGGAGCTATCGGCTTCTGAACATCTGGACATGGGAGCTATCGGCTTCTGAACATCTGGACATGGGAGCTATCGGCTTCTGAACATCTGGACATGGAAGCTATCGGCTTCTGAACATCTGGACATGGAAGCTATCGGCTTCTGAACATCTGGACATGGAAGCTATCGGCTTCTGAACATGCGAGCTATCGGCATCTGGACATGCGAGCTATCGGCATCTGAACATGGGAGCTATCGGCATCTGAACATGCGAGCTATCGGCATCTGGACATGGGAGCTATCGCCATCTGGACATGGGAGCTATCGGCTTCTGAACATCTGAACATGGGAGCTATCGGCATCTGGACATGGGAGCTATCGGCATCTGAACATGGGAGCTATCGGCATCTGAACATGCGAGCTATCGGCATCTGAACATGGGAGCTATCGGCATCTGAACATGGGAGCTATCGGCATCTGGACATGCGAGCTATCGGCATCTGAACATGGGAGCTATCGGCATCTGAACATGCGAGCTATCGGTATTTGGACATGCGAGCTATCGGCCTCTGGACAAGCGAGCTATCGGCCTCTGGACACGCAAGCAATGGTCTCTGCTCTAAGCACACACGACAAACACTGGACAAACAGAGCCGAGTCACAGAGAAAGTGCCAGAAAGAACTTGGTCACGATACAGCCATCTCTGCTGCCAACTCCCAACATTTTTATATACTTCTCTACCTCTGTGGAATCCACAGTGTCGACACTAATTGTCAACTATTGAGAACTTAAAATATTGTAGGCTGTACGTCTTCTGTTTATTTTTCTTTTCTTTTTGGGATTAACTTTAGTGTCAATGATGTATTTCGTTCCTTAATACACAATCATTTTTGTTTAAATCACTGCTCTTTGTCATGGTAATTTCTATTACAAAAAACTACAAATTCAAGCACTGACAGGGAAATAATTCTAGATGATTACAGTGGAGTTTCTCATATCTCTTAAACGGTTTAATCATACGCTGGTAAATATTATTACTTAATAATGGTTGAAACTGAACGTCAGACATGTCTTGGTAGAGTTAAAATACCAAATTTAATGTGTGTTTTTCATGCAAAAGTCCCCACGGCAAAAAAATAAGAAACCAAAAAAAAAGTGAAGTATTTTATACTGCATGGATTTCTTGAATAAACTGTTGAGGTAAATGTGAGGAAGGTATCTAGGAGGTATGATGTTAGTGCTGATGTTATGTGATATTAGTGCTCAAGTTATGTGATGCAAGTGCTCATGTTATGTGATGTTACTGGTCAAGTTATGTGATGTTGGTGCTGATGTTATGTGATGTTAGAACTCA
This sequence comes from Achatina immaculata, assembly GCA_009760885.1. Lineage (NCBI taxonomy): Eukaryota > Metazoa > Mollusca > Gastropoda > Stylommatophora > Achatinidae > Lissachatina > Lissachatina immaculata. The sequence continues at coordinate 30,262,884 of CM019710.1, read as the reverse complement.
ATTTATGTGGTGTCAGTGCTCAAGTTATATGGTGTTAGTGCTGATGTTATGTGATGTTAGCGATCACGTTATGTTGTGCTAGTGCTCATGACATGTGGTGTTGGTGATGATGTTATGTGATGTTAGTACTCATGCTGTGTGGTGTTTGTGCTGATGTTATGTGATGTTACTGCTCATGTTATGTGATGATACTTCTTATGTTGTATGATGTTTGTGCTGATGTTTTGTGATGTTTGTCCTGATGTTTTGTGATGTTAGTGCAAATATTATGTGATGTTAGTGCACATGTTATGCGATGATAGTGCACATGTTATGTAATGCTAGTGCTGATGTTATGTGATATTAGTGCTCATTTTATATGATGCAATGTCTAGGAGATACGATATTAGAGCTTATATTATGCAATGAAAGTATCTAGTAGATGTGATATTATTGCTGATGTTATGTGATGTTAGTGCTGATGTTATGTGATGATAGTGCTGATGTTATGTGATGTTAGTGCTGATGTTATGTGATGTTAGTGCTGATGTTATGTGATGATAGTGCTGATGTTATGTGATGTTAGTGCTGATGTTATGTGATGTTAGTGCTGATGTTATGTGATGTTAGTGCTGATGTTATGTGATGATAGTGCTCATGTTTTGTTATGCTAATGCTCATGTAATATGATTTAGTGTTCACGTTACGTGATGGAAGTATCAAGGAGATATGATGTTAGTTCTCCTTTTATGTGATGGAAATATTTAGGGGATATTATATTAATGTTCATGTTATGTGATAGAAGTATCTAGGAGGTATGATATTAGTCATCATGATATGTGGTCGAAGTATCTAGGAGATATAATATTAGTGCTCATGCAATGTGATGGAAGTATCTATTTTATATTTTATATTTTAGTGTTGGTATTATGTGATTTTAGAGCTGATATTATGTGATATTAGTTCTCATGTCATGTGATGTTAGTGCTGATATTATGTGATGTTAATGCTCATGTTAAGTGATAGCAGTGCCCAAGGTAAGTGGTGTTAGTGCTTATGTTATGTTATGTTAGTGCTTATGTTATGTGATGTTAGTGCCCAAGTTATGTGATGTTAGTGCAAATGTTAAGTAATATTAGTGCTCAAGTTATGTGATGTTAGTGCGAATGTTAAGTAATATTAGTGCTCAAGTTATGTGATGTTAGTGCGAATGTTAAGTAATATTAGTGCCCAAGTTATGTGATGTTAGTGCGAATGTTAAGTAATATTAGTGCCCAAGTTATGTGATGTTAGTGCGAATGTTAAGTAATATTAGTGCTCAAGTTATGTGATGAAATATCTATGAGACATGATGCTAGTGCGCAAGTTACGTGGCATTAATGCTCAAGTTATGTGATGGAAGTATCTGTGAGATATGATATCAGTTCTCTTCTTTCCCTCGACCTGCCGGCACACTAGAGGGAGACGTGCTCAGTAGACTAGAGGGTGACGTGCTCAGCTCTAAGCCTAACCGTCTTATCGTCCCTAGCTCCAGAAGGTGTCAGGCGACCATGTCCACATCCGGGTGAGTGGGACGCTTCTGGCCAGTGTCACAACAACAACCCTCGCTATAAGAGGCTTAATGCACTAACCAATATCCCACTAACCCGCACTTGGGTGGGGTGCTACAAGTACATGCACGGACATGTATTTGCTACAGATATACTCATTTTATACATATAAGTATTGTACAAGTTACTGCATCACATACAAATCACTTTGTATTGACAAACAAATTCCAAGCTTCTGTGTACGTCACAACGGGCCCCGGGCACATGAACACATACTACAGACCTGCACTACATACAGAGGCCTCGGGGCCCAGGTAGAGCCCCCAAAAGAGAGGCATGGAGGAGAGACTCGGGGGTCCCTAAGAAGACCTCCTGCTGACAGCTGGATTAACGGAGGCGGCCCAACTTCCGGTTTATAACACTGAGCACATGAAACTGAACGAAGAAGAAGAAGAATTGTGTATATAGTGTGGTTATCTCTTTCATGTGCTTTTGGACGTGTTGCAAATTCTCCTTGTCTAAAATTTTAGACCAATCGCAAGCTCTCTTTCATGTCTGCTGTCTGGATGTTTGATTTATTGCAGACTTTTTTTTTCTGCTTAAGACTTAAGATTCTCAATTTCTTTTGTTGTTGTTATTCTTTGCAGATCTTCCTGTGTTGTAAAAATGGATCCTCATGAAAATGATGTTGTGGCAACATCGTGACATTTATCATCATGGTGATATTATGACAATTGATTGTAATGATCATGTCATGACAAATGACATCATGGTGAAGCAGTGACAACTGATAACTTGAAGAAGATACTAAAACATAGATAACGTGATTAACGATGAGTATATCGAAAATAGTTTTCCTTGTTTTGTGGAGTAAATTAATTCATGATTTCTTTCTAGGCTCCAACACTTTGGTAACACATGGGGTGAGGCCTTTTCGGAATCATGAAAGTGTCAAGAGTTTTAAGGGTTTTTGTCTGGCGTGGTGAGGGGATTGGAGGGGAGGGGGGAACTTTCTCTGACGATCTGGAGAGTTGTGTTGTTGCTTAGTTCTCTGTAGTAGAGTTTCCTGTATATGGTTATATGTGTGTCTACACGTGTGTCTATATGTGTGTCTACACGTGTTTCTATATGCATGTCTACACGTGTGTCTGTTTGTGTGTCTATACGTGTGTCAGTATGTGTGTCTGTTGAAAACTGTGGCACACTGGTCACATATACGAGCAACACAGTAGGCTTTTACCCAGAATTCATGTGCCCTGCTGTCCGTGCAGCGCTGCTGTCCTGACAGCGAATACTACATCGTCTCTTTGTTGTGCCCAGACATCTGGCCTCAGTGAGTATGGTATTTAGAGCTTCAGTCATGTCTTTATGGGGCACACGTGTAACATATTACTGTCATTTAATCTATAATTGCTGAGCACACAAACTCAGCGTCGTTTGTTTTTCCCTGGTGCAGGTTGCACAATTCCTTCTCCCACATTCGACATCAATTTACGAGTGATTCCCAAACAGTTGTCCCAGTGTGGACCAAACTATTCTTCTTTCATTGCTGCACTACTTGATATTATAATAAAATCTTCGGAATATCCTTATTTTTAGAACCCTGTTCACGTACAGAAGTGGTACAGGGATTGGTCCCAGAATTGGGATTTTTTTTCTGCTACACGCACACAAAAACCGGCCCCGGGGTTCACTCGGCCTTCTAAAAATGTATTCCAGAGAAATCTGGGAAGGTAAATGCGGCCAGTCGTGATACTGATGACCACATCATGGAAAATAGGGCTTAACACTGTATTCCTTAATAGCATGGAAATGGGAATTTTACCGTATCTTACCCTCATTTATAGGGGCCTGTTTTGCTGAGTGGTTAGGCGATCGGTCTACTATTCCGGTGGTACCGGGTTCAAGTCCCACCATGGGGTTTTTTTTTTTGTATCACCACACCAAAGAGAGACCGCAGGGTTCACCCAGCCTCTAAAAATGAATGCCAGAGAAATCTGAAAAGGTAAATCCGGCCAAGTGTGATAACTACCACATCGCACTTTCATGTGGCGATGGTCTTGGAAAGATGGTCCTAAAGCCGCATCTTCAGCATGTCATAATGACATGAGAACAGAGATTTTACCTTTTTACATTTTACCTGTTCTTGATTGCTGAACCCCACCTGACCCCAGCCAGTTAGAAGCTGAGAACCTGCTGTTTCTTAGATGTTCACCTTTCTCCTTCAAAATCCACAACCCACGCTTCTCTATTTCTGTTCTAAAATGACTCTAATTCAGCGCGATGACCTTCTGTTGTTCCTGATTGCGTTAGACAAATCAAAGACTAACCTGGCCTGTATATTCTGCGCATGTTTCTGGCAGTCAATAAACCCTGCTTCTTGCCCTTATTGTTTCGGCAAGTACTCACAGCCCAGCTTTTGTTAATCACGATTGTGTCAGGAGCAATCACCCTCACGTATGTCAGGCCGAGCTATTGATCAATGCTTCGTGCCATTAACATTCGGAATCGACAGCCATAAACCTTCAGACAAAAAAAGGCATTAAGACATTCTTACAAAGACTTTAAATGGGATTCTTGATGCTGCTGCAAGATTTACAAGTGGAAGAACACTTTGTGACTCACTGCACTTTTTGACAAGGTGAAACTCTTCTAATAAGGTTAGTACTTCCAACAGATAGCTACTGTTATTTTATCTTTATTGTTGGGAGTTATTAAGATGAGATGGCAATGGTCTGGCCACGTTATGAGTTCAACAGACGAATCCTTACCAAGAGCAGCTTTTATGGGATTACCCCAGGGTAAAAGAAGCATGGGACGTCACAAAGATACATGGAGACGTACAGCAGAGAGAACGCTGGTAAACACAGGGCTAACATGAAAGGCAACCAAGAAGACAGAAGTGTAAGGTGACTAGAAATAAGAACAGACTAGTAACCTAGCTTGGTTGGCAACCCCACGCGTTTTAAATAAAGGGTCAGTTACCGGTCAGTTTTCAGAGGTGCGCAACTCGGAAAGAAAAAATCGGTTTAGTGACTCAGTATATAAAGAAGTTGGACAGAATTTTAATAGGTAGGGATTTGTACGCTGAACACATAGGAGGTTCTAACGGATTGGAGGAGGTCATGTTTTCGTTCAAGCACGAATGAGTATGTTTATTCGTCGATGGTAACATGTATGTGGTGGATTAATATTGGTTTATATTATGCGATGTTGACGCGTGTGGGCCGTGCTGTCGACTCCTCCGATCCTCCCGACCCACAGAGGTATGACTGAGATAATATAAATAGTGCATGGACAATCATAATTCAGTTGTAGTATAATTGTTCTATGGATGCATCAGCAGCAGGCCATCTTGCTCACAACCGAGAGGCCTACAGGAGTGCTGTTAGGGAGGCAAAGTTCCGCAAGGGACATGCAAATTAATGAATGAATGATAATTGTTCTATGTGGCGTTGATGGTCACGATGACATGCAATGATGGTTTCGTTATGTGCGCATAATTTATGTGACTGAATTTTATATATATGTATTTGTTTATCATACCCTTCTCCTGCCAATAGTTCAGTTCGTCACAATCAGAACATTCAATCATTTCTGAGATGAATATTTGACATTTCTGTATGGAATGATTATGTTGAAAATCATACTAGCCAAGTTATATGTACAAGGAATCAAATAAGTGATTGAAAGACGTTGGTTTGATTATGTTGATAATAATATAAACCAGTGATCCACTGATGAAGAATCTTTCGTGTTTTCCTTCTTTATGTATAATGTTTTGATGTGTAAGAATGAATGAGAGATAGGACAGAACGAAGTTCAGATCAAAGGCCAGATTATTATTCATGTTCCTTTCTTTATTGTAAGATGTTAATGTTTAATTCGTGTAGTCAGACAACTCCTGTACCATCAAAAAGACAAGTAATATAAGAAATAAAAGAATAACAGAAAACATACGTTATATTTTTTTAAAATTCCTACAGAAGGACCGATAAAAGTGGAAATCTCTTGCTACCAACAATCCGTTGTGTCTTGGCCACTGAAATGACAAGAGAGGGCGAAAGAGAGATAGACAGAGAGAGATGGGGAGAAACAGAGAGACATAGATAAACAGACAGAGAAGATAGAGAGAGAGAGAGACTGACAGAAAAATAAAGATACAGAGACAGACAGACAGAAATGGACTGAGGGAGAAAAACAGAGAGACAGACAGGCGGAGATAGGAGAGTGGCAGTGTGCAGTATAGTATGTGAGAAGAAATGAAGTTTTTAGAGTGAAATTAAGACTCCACAAAAATGTAAGATTTCATAAGAAATGTAAGACTCCACATGAAATAAAAGACTTAACAAGAAATATAATTTTCGATGTAATATTTCCCTCTTGGGGACCTAAGTGAGGAGGTTAACTTTCATTATTTTTTTTTTTCTGCGTTCATTCTCAGAGATCTAGATAAAAAGAAGGGACCCCCTCCAAGAACACCACCGCCAGCAAGAGCACCTTTCGTGGGTCCCACTGTTTACCAACTATAATCTCTTCCTAGGACCAGGTTTGGATTCTTGGGTCTCTGTACAGTGCAGGTTTTGAGGATGTGGCCGAGAGTCCTGAGACCCACTACAGGTTCCGAGCACCCGCAGACCCACTACAGGTTCCGAGCACCCGCAGACCCACTACAGGTTCCGAGCACCCGCAGACCCACTACAGGTTCCGAGCACCCGCAGACCCACTACAGGTTCCGAGCACCCGCAGACCCACTACAGGTTCCGAGCACCCGCAGACCCACTACAGGTTCCGAGCACCCGCAGACCCACTACAGGTTCCTAGCACCCGCAGTATCAGTTTCGTCATGAATTCACAAAGCACTGAGCAGACCTAGACTGCCTGCTGCCGCCCCTTGCAAAGTCTCAGGCAAGTGAATCGAGAACATCACGCTTCTCCGTTGTCTTTCCTTACCCTCTGACAACGATCTTCAGATCCTTACTGGTCAATTTTTGTCGCGAAAGTTTCATCTATTTCACTTAACAAACAAATGTATGTAGAGTGTAATGCCCTAACGAAAGCATGGAAAACAATTAAACTAGAAAAATAAAAAGGCAGAAGAACCTAAAAGTTGTTTTACAAACTGACTGACGGGGAGGGTTATAAGCTGTCGTGCCCTATTTAGGGTGTGCTTTAATAGGCCTCGCCCTGGACATCAATATTCCGCCATTACAGAGTCAGTTTCCCTAATACAAACACGCCAGGTACGCAGATTTGGATCCCGGGTTGACTGGAGAGACTTATAGCTATGTATCTGGAGTTGACTGGAGGCTGAAAGCTATGTATCTGGGGTTGACTGGAGGCTGAAAGCTATGTATCCGGGGTTGACTGGAGGCTAAAAACTATCCATCTTCTGTGCCCTGGCTGCGTATGACGTCTCAGGCTCCAGATTTACTAAAGGAACATGTTTGAATACCTCTGTTTAGGACTTCTTCTTCTTCTTGTGATCGACAAAAAAGACCTAAGTGGCTCTCCAGGAAGGAGTTTCAAGTTTAGAGGTAGAAATAATTAGCACTCTTCTTCTTCTTCTTCTTCCTCCTGGAACATGGAGTATGGTCTTCTTTGCAGACAATGTTGTGAAGATATTGAAGCATAGAATGGTATGTGACTGAGAGCGAGTTACAGCGGCCATTTTTTTCGGTCCTCGAGTGGAACTAAAGAGTAGGGAGTGCACAGCGCTTCTTTACCAGAATCCACCACCTTGAGAACTATGGCGATCCCTGACCCGCTAGTCAAGTTAGGCCTATTAATGGGGGATATCAACGCTGAGTTGAGACAGGGTCTTGGCCAGCTCTGTGTGGCCAGTCAGCTTTGGGTCGCTGATTGCAAAACTAGACATCTCCCCCCCCCCCCTTTTTTTTTCAAGCAAGCAGGTCTCCTGCAACTCTCCAACTTTCCTGAATTCTTTACAGAAGAAGTGAACTCCCACAATGGTTTCTTCCCCACATTTTATAACCATTCTCTACAAGGAAGCCACTCTTGGTTCGGTCAGGGAATGAAGACAAATGGTAGTGTGGGGACTCTTTCAAGACACGCGGTTTTGTTAAAGAAATGAGCTACCCCCTACATTTATCACAACAATCCGTTTGTATCACAGCATTGTTCAGTGCCCTATTGCATGTTTATACATTTAGTTTCGACTTTTGTGTACACGGAATGAAAAAAAGCTCATACGTAGATATTAAAAAGAAACAACAAAAATAGACTTTTATGCTTAATGTCACAACGGTTTAGCTAGAAAATCAGAATATAGTAATGAACGCTAGGGTTTTTAAGTATATATATATATTAATATATATATATATATATATATATATATATATATATATACAAAACATTTAGAGTTAATGTGCGAACACGAATTATAGAGTTAATGTGGCAACAAGAAATTTAGAGTTAATGTGGCAGCTAGAAATTTAGAGCTAATGTGCCAATGAGAAATTTAGAGTTAATATGGCAGCTAGAAATTTAGAACTAATGTGCCACTGAGAAAGTTAGAGTTAATATGGCAGCTAGAAATTTAGAGCTAATGTGCCACTGAGAAAGTTAGAGTTAATATGGCAGCTAGAAATTTAGAGCTAATGTGCCACCGAGACAGCTAGAGTACTGAAAAGAGTTTTTACAAGTACAGAAACGTGAATTCTTCTTTTGTGAGTTTTCTTTTGTTTTATTTGTGGATTAATTATATTTACCTGAAAAACTAGGCAAGTGTTTCATAAAAGCATGAATGTAATTTAAATAATATAAATTCAGCCTCCCCCTCTGTCGCTCTCTCTCTTTCTCTCTCTCTCTCTCTCTCTATCTTTTTATTTCCCTCTCTGTCTCTGTCTCTTCTTCTCTCTCCCTTTCTTCCTATTTCTCTCTCTTTGTCTCTCTCTGTCTTCCTATTTCTCTCTCTTTGTATCTCTCTGTCTTCCTATTTCTCTCTCTCTTCTTCTATCTCTCTTTCTTCCTATTTCTCTCCCTTTCTCTCTCTGTCTTCCTATTTCTCTCTCTTTCTCTCTCTTTGTCTTCCTATTTCTCTCTCTTTTTCTCTCTCTCTGTCTTCTTATTTCTCTCTCTGTGTCTTTTCTCTCTCTCTTCCTATTTCTCTCTCTGTCTCTTCTCTCTCTCTCTGTGTCTTCCCATTTCTCTCTCTGTCTCTTCTTCTCTCTGTCTTTCTTCCTATTTCTCTCTCTGTCTCCGTCCCTTCTTTTCTCTCCCTCTCTCTCTGTCTTCCTATTTCTCTCTCCGACTCTGTCTTTTCTTCTCTCTCTCTCTCTGTCTTCCTATTTCTCTATCTGTCTCTGTCTCTTCCTCTATCTGTCTCTGTCTCTTCTTCTTCTCTCTCTCTCTCTTTCTTCCTATTTCTCTCTCTCTGCCTCTCTCTTGTCTTCTTCTTCTGCTACTCTCTCTCTTCCTATTTCTCTCTCTTTTTTCTCTTCTTCTTTTCTTCTTCTTCTTCTTCTTCTTCTTCTCACTGTTTTCCTGTTTCCTTCTCTGTCGCTTTTCCTCGTCTCTTTCTCTCTCTGTCTCTTTGTCCTTCTCTCTCACTATCTCTCTCTCTCTTTATATCTCTCTCACATACTCTCTTTCATTCACATTCTCATTACTCCTCATGAAATAACAATACTTCTTCTTCTTTTTCTTTCACCTAATTAATCATGTAAACACAAACGTCAGTCTCAAAGTTCTCATCATCCTCCAACCCTACAATGACGGCGCAAACTATGCACAAACTAACGTCCTAAGAACAGACAGATTCACAAGATAACGTCATAAGAACAGACAGATTCACAAACTAACGTCCTAAGAACAGACAGATTCACAAACTAACGTCCTAAGAACAGACGGACTCACAAACTAACGTCCTAAGAACAGGCAGATTCACAAACTAAGGTCCTAAGAACAGGCAGATTGACAAATGAGCAGCTAATTTCACTTTACTCGCTCTCTTAATGGGCAGCTGCTAACGAGTCTTCTGTGTGTGTTTTTTCTTGTCAAAAAATTTCTATAACAACCTGAGAAGCAAAGACGTGAACAATTTGTTGAAAGCTAACATAAATATTGCAACAGGATGAGTTCTTGGTATTGTCTATTTCAGAATGCTCTGGGAATGAACGCTTTATCTCTGATTAACCATAAGAAGAGGTATTCTTGGCTTTAGAGCCTGATTATTGTAGGCCAGTGTTTCCCTTGCCTTTTTCTGGCTGCCGCCCTTTTTTCTCCTAGACCGCGCCCCTCAACGCCCCTTTATGTACTACTTGTACACTGACTAGGATATATATATATATATATATATATATAACACAAATAAGAACTGTAACAAGTAAACCACCTTATTTAGCAATATTAAAGAGCATATTTATAGCTCACCTACTGCATTATTTTCTCAGCTTTTAATATGGTGGGTGAGTTTCGTGTAGGGAAACAAGTTTCTCAATATCATGTTGAAAAGTGCTAAGAAGGAAGGTATTACTGACCCAGTCTGCTGTGTCGTTGTCCCTTACCCACACTCCCCTAATTACCCCCTTTTTTCCACTGCCCCCACCCCCTACTGACCATTTTTTCAATCGGTTCCCTGGTCCTTTCTAACGTCCACGGGGGTTGGGGGGTCGTTTTGGCCCACTTTGGGAAACACTGTTTTAGGCCATTGTGTGGGTCACAGCATAACCAGGTCCCAGTCCTCCATCTTCAACCCAGTCTGCTTCCGAATCTACCTGTATGTATTTTAAATAATTATCCTGAAAAGATTTTTACTATTATAACATTATCTTATTACTATTATAACATTCTTTTATTACTATTTTAACACTTTTTTTATTACTATTATAACATTCTTTTATTACTATTATAACATTCTTTTATTACTATTATAACATTCTTTTATTACTATTTTAACATTCTTTTATTACTATTTAACACTTTTTATTACTATTATAACATTCTTTTATTACTATTTTAACACTTTTTATTACTATTATAACATTCTTTTATTACTATTATAACATTCTTTTATTACTATTTAACACTTTTTATTACTATTATAACATTCTTTTATTACTATTTAAACACTTTTTTATTACTATTATAACATTCTTTTATGCTGGTAAATGGATATGAAGATGCTGTCTGATTGATGGTCATCGGTTATAGCTGACATGCTAGAGTTGGCGAACAATAACTGACATGCTAGATTTTACGAACTGTAACTGATGTGATAGATTCGGCGAACCATAAGTGACGTGCTAGAGTTGGAGAACCATAGCTGACATGCTATAGTTTGCGAACCATAACTAAAGTGCTAGAGTTGGCGATTTTAACTGTCGTACTAGAGTTTGCGAACCATAACTGACGTGCTAGATTTGGCGAACCATGTACTTGAAATTCCTTCATGGGATGCCACCTTCCCCCAAGATGAGAACCGATGGTCTAGGCTAGGGTGGCCGCTTTTTTCTTTCTTCCAGGAAGTGCAAGCAGTCTTCGGGAGGTTGCCGAGCACACAATCCTTGCTGTGACAGGGGAGCGGGATTTCCACGTTTTGCGCGAGGGAGCAACGAGGACTCAACCCCCTCCCCTCCCCTACCTCCCCGGGCAGTCTCCGCCTACATGCACACCACGTAGACCCTGTTAGCCAGGCTGTCTGTTAGCTAGAGGCAGAAAAGAAAATGAGGCAGGGTCTTGACTAGCTGTGGTTCGTTTAAAGCAGTGGTTCCCAACTAACAAAAGCCCGTGGACCTTCTGGTGTTTCATAATCCAGGTCACAGATAACACCCCCACAATACTGTGGAACTGATTCACATCTGTGTGCTTGCTACGTGTTTTAAATGCAACAGAATCTTTTTTTTTTTTTTTAGAAAATTTGGGGGTAACATTTAACCAGCACATGCTGCACTGCTCTAAAAACTCCCGAGTTCAAATTTAGTGAACTTTCAAAATGACACTAAGCTGGTAAAGAAAAAAATAACAACATTCCTACCTGTTATGGCAAATGAACAGAAAATGAAATGTGTAGCACCGAAGCAACTGAAATATGGAGGAGAAATCATGCCTCTTTTTATCCCAAGCCTCACACTTCATTCAGTAATTTCTATTTTTAAGAGCGGATAGAAGAATTCTTTCCTCCACAAGGACTCGCAGACACATCGGTTGTTAAACATTTCACAGTGAAAAAAAAAACAAAACAAAACAGGAATTGATTTTTTTGCCACTGACCCCCATGGTAGGTTCCGTGGTCGCCCCGAGGGTACGCAGAACACCAGTTGGGAACCACTGGTGTAAAGAATAAATACCAAGCAGGGAAAAAACTGGTTTAAATGATAAGTACCGAGCAATGAACCACTGGTTTAAAGTATAAATACTAAGCAGGGAACCACTAGTTTAAAAGGATAAAATACCAAGCAGGGAACCACAGGTTTAAAGGATAAAATACCAAGCAGGGAACCACAGGTTTAAAGGATAAATACCTAGAATGGAAACATTGGTTTAAAGGATAAAATACCAAGCAGGGAACCACAGGTTTAAAGGATAAATACCTAGAATGGAAACAATGGTTTAAAGGAGAAAATAGCAAGCAGGGAACCACAGGTTTAAAGGATAAATACCTAGAATTGAAACATTGGTTTAAAGGATAAAATACCAAGCAGGGAACCTCTGGTTTAAAGGATAAAATGCCAAGCAGGGAACCACTGGTTTAAAAGATAAAGTGCCAAAATGGTTTAAAGGATAAAACACCAAGCATGGCTCTAGAGTCGGATGAAAAGATTGGCCAGAAATATACAAGCTATGAGAAACAGTGAGAGCTGGACAAGGAAAATAAACACACATTATGTTCTGTGTAAGAAAACATTGGCGACCATCCTTCTTCGCCTTGTATGATCCTTGGTAAAGGTAAACTTATTTCGCCGCCATAATTGCTTCAAGGTGATACGGCCTTAGTGGCCATATTTTCCTTGAAGGTGATACGGCCTTAGTGGCCATATTTTCCTTGAAGGTGATACGGCCTTAGTGGCCAATTTTCCTTGAAGATGATACGGTCAGCAGCCACGCTGGCTTTCTTTACCCAGCTCTAGAAAGCAGAGAACACATTTCTAAGCTGGATGGCTGGGGCGCCTCCATCAAGTTTCGAACCACCGACCATTGCCATGCCTATCAGTTACCTGGGTTGGCTGGCAACCTTGAGCGTAGGAAATAATGGATCAGTTAGTGGTCAGTTTTCAGAGGTGCGCAACTTTAAGAGAAAATCGGTCTCTGGCCAGGTATATAAAGAAAACAAGACAGAATTTAAGTCGGTCGGGATATGTAAGCAGAGCAAGTAGGAGGCCAGAGAATCGTGGGAGTCATGTTATTGTTCAAGCGTGAATGAGAATGTTTATTCGTCGAACGAGAACTAATGTGTGTGTAGGTTAGTATTGTTTAATACTCTGTGATGTGATGACGCGAGCTGTGAAGTCGAATCCTCCGATCAATCCCGATCCACTTAGGTAAATATTTTCTTAGCGATTGTGTTCTGAAGGGTGATGAATAATCATAACTCAGTTAAGGTATAATTGTTCTATGTAGGGTTTTGATGGGGTTTTTTTTTAAATTGGTAATGTGAAAGTGGTGCTTTATATGTGCATTTTTTTATATTTCTGATTGTATGCATATGTATGTGAATACATTCTTGTCAATTAGCCACGTTTGGTGCAGTCTGAACCGAAGCTACATTTAAGTAAATTGTTTTAATGAATTTGTTGATAGCAATTTAAACTGATAATTAACAACACACACATACATATACATATACATATATATATATATATATATATATATATATATATATATATATATATTGATCCTTTGTTCATTTTGTTAACTGTGTAAACAGATGATTTAACAACAATATAAGTTTATTATTATTTGAAGAAGCAGTATTGAATGTGTTTTTGTCATTCACTGGTGTAATGTGCGAATGTGTTAGTCTGCGCAATCTTCAATCTTCATGTACCTATAAAAATAAGATACCGACATTATAAAAAAATGCAGTATAACAACATATTAATTACAGACAATTATTACCCCATTAAAACTGTAATTCCTACACGTCCCTTTTTTCTTGGAATTTTCTAGTTATTACTAAGTTTTTACATAGAGTTGTCCTAACAAAGGACCCATATTTAGAAGCCACTTTGGTCTGAGCCAGATTTTAAAAAAAACAAGTAGCCCTTTATGAAGAAGCCGGATTCAGAGTTGGAAAGTAGAAAAATGGATGTATCATAATCATAAGCTTGGCATTCCGACTCTGTAATTCTGAAATAAGACGCGTGGGGATAATGCAGATCAGGTTTGAGTTATGTTAAGTTGTCATTTTGTTGATGTGGGTGCATGAAGAAAAAAGGGGCCGAACCACAGAGAACGTGTGACATGTTCGTTTTTTTCTGTCTTTCTCTCGGCGTCCGCGCAAGAAGCATGGTTGTCAAATAATCTCTTTCTACTGATCGGTACTTCCTGGACAATCTTTAGTGTGACAACAAACTAACTTGTCAATGTAATCTCTTTCTACTGATCGGTACTTCCTGGACAATCTTTAGTGTGACAACAAATTAACTTGTCAATATAATCTCTTTCTACTGATCGGTACTTCCTGGATAATCTGTAGTGTGACAGCACACTAACTTGTCAAGAAAATCTCATTCCACTCGTCAGTACCTCCTGGATAATTTGTAGTGTGACAAATAATTTGTCAAATAATCTCTTTCCAGCCATCGCTACTTCATAGACAATCTGTCTCAGGACTACAAACTGGACAGTCTGTAGTGTGACAACAAACTAATCTGGCAACTAATCTCTTTCTAGCGATCGATACTTGCTTTATAAACTGTAGAATGACTACAGACTAACTTGTCAATAATCTCTTTGCAGTGATCGACACTTTCTGAACAAATTGTAATATGACAGCCTATTACACTAAGCACCAAGAGGAATGATGAATGTCCTTACATAGACTAATACATAAAGTGATCTCTTCACTCATATCCCCCTGTATCTCTCTCTCTCTCTGAACCTTAAGTGCCCGGGGCACATGGGGCTTCCGCAAGGGTTTTCCACAAATGCCTGTCTTTCGCCTTTTTTTCTGCTCTTGCCCAGGTGAGCCCTCTATTGCTCAACATCCTTTCTGTTGTTCTTCTCCATGTCTCTTTTGGTCATCCACAACCTTCATGGGCTCAGTTTCCTGATACGCATTTCTCCTTCCACCTGCATTTGCTTTTTCCCTTGCTTCTGTTTCTGTAGCAGTCTGATAGTTTTTTTTACCAGATAGGGTTGCTGGCCCTATGCTGAACCCTCCTTAGTCGCCTTTTACGATCATGCATATCCCCCTGTATACATGTGATCAAACTGTGATTTATGTCTCTCTAAACAAAACACATATTTGTAAGTGATAAATGAGGGATGTTCCTGTCTGTCGCGAAGTTTGGGCCTCGTTTGATGGGGAAAACGAAGGTACCAACTGAGGTCAGAAGACTCAAGCTAAAGGAGAGTGGGTCTCTCAAGGAGAGTGGGTCTCTCAACAACAACAACAACGGCGTTTGCTGCTGCTGTTGTCGGTTATGCAAATCCAATATTGACAAGAGTTTTACAGGGATGTGGAGTTGGATTGGGAGAATAACACCCTACGCCCATAGAATGAAGGAACAGGGGACAAAGCCAAGGAGATGGAAGGGTAAATTCCCTGTGTCCACGGAAGCCACGAGCCAACAGCCAACGCATGAGAAGGACATTCACTAAGGCATACTACATCGGTTACTAGAAACGGTGGCGGAGCAGATACAGAAGTATCCTGGCAGCAGAAACACTACCTCTTCAGGCAGAGAAGAAAAAGAATAAAGCAGACACACAAGAATCTGTTCAGCACAATAATAATGGGCGAGTCCCACAACTAAAATCTACCTATTTCAAGAGTACCATTATCAGACAAACAATCGAGGCCATCATTAAGCACAGACACAGTACCGGATCTTCTTCTTCTTCTTCTCCTTCTTCTTCTTCCTTCTTCTTCTCCTCCTCCTCCTTCTTCTTCTTCTTCCTTCTTTCTTCTTCTTCTTCTTCTCCTCCTCCTTCCTCTTCTTCTTCTTCCTTCTTCTTCTTCTCCTTCTTCTTCTTCTTCCTTCTTCCTTCTTCTTCTCCTCCTCCTTCTTCTTCTTCTTCCTTCTTCTTCTTCTTCTTCTTCTCCTCCTCCTCCTCCTTCTTCTTCTTCTTCTTCCTTCTTCTTCTTCTTCTTCCTTCTTCTTCTTCTCATTCTTCTTCTTCTTCTTCTTCAAGTTTTGAACAGCTTGAAGATGCTCACATTCAGCCGCTCAAGCAAAAAAAAATGTATTTAAATATTTAAAACGATGCTTCAAATGTCCAGAGCAATTTAGTAGAGTGTATCGATTAACAATCACCGAAAAATTGAGCAATTTAGCTGCATTTAAAAGCGGTAAAAATACTCTTGGGAGCTCTTTATCGTGTGAGTGAGTTCCACTTCTCCTTCAGCTCTCCCTCATCGTCGTTATCATTTATTTCTTCATTTATTATTATTATTATTTCATCTTTTACTCTTTTCTTTCATAAATATTTGAACTAGGTTACATCGTTACAGTGAGGATAATATTACTTTGTAATACAGTAGATTGTTTTGTTTTATATATAGCACTGAAAGTAGAGAGTATTTAGTAAGTAGAGAGTATCTAGTAAGTAGACATAATCTTGTCATGACATAGAGACACTTGGGAGACATGGTTGTTTTATCATGGTATAGAGATAGTTAGGAGACATGGTTGTTTTATGATTGTATAGAGATAGGAGATATGGTGGTTTTATCATAGTATAGAGATAGGAGATATGGTTGTTTTATCATGGTATAGAGATAGTTAGGAGACATGGTTCTTTTATCATTGTATAGAGATACGAGATAAGGTGGTTTTATCATGGTATAGAGATAGTTAGGAGACATGGTTGTTTGGTATAGAGATAGTTAGGAGACATGGTTGTTTTATTATGGTATAGAGATAGGAGACATGGTTGTTTTATCATGGTATAGAGTTAGGAGATATGGTGGTTTTATCATTGTATAGAGATAGTTAGGAGACATGGTTGTTTTATCATGGTATAGAGATTGTTAGGAGATGTGGTTGTTTTATCATGGTATAGAGATTGTTAGGAGATGTGGTTGTTTTATCATGGTATAGAGATATTTAGGAGACATGGTTGTTTTATCATGGTATAGAGATAGTTAGGAGACATGGTTGTTTTATCATGGTAAAGAGATAGCTGGGACATGTGGTTGTTTTATCATGGTATAGAGATAGTTAGGAGACATGATTGTTTTATCATTATATAGAGATAGTTAGGAGACATGGTTGTTTTATCATGGTATAGATATAGTTAGGAGACATGGTTGTTTTATCATGGTATAGAGATAGTTAGGAGACATGGTTGTTTTATCATGGTATAGAGATAGTTAGGAGATGTGGTTGTTTTATCATGGTATAGTTAAGAGACGTGGCTGTTGTATCATTATATAGAGATAGTTAATAGTTGTGTTTGTTTTATCATTATTTAGAGATAGTTAGGAGACATGGTTGTTTTATCATTATTTAGAGAGAGTTAGGAGACATGGTTGTTTTATCATTATTTAGAGAGGAGAAATGGTTGATTTTTCATGGTATAGAGTTAGTTAGGAGGCATGGTTGTTTTATCATTATTTAGAGAGAGTTAGGAGACATGGTTGTTTTATCATTATTTAGAGAGAGTTAGGAGACATGGTTGATTTATCATGGTATAGAGGTAGTTAGGAGACATGGTTGTTTTATCATTATTTAGAGAGAGTTAGGAGACATGGTGATTTATCATGGTATAGAGATAGTTAGGAGACATGGTTGCTTTATCATGGTATAGAGATAGTTAGGAGATGTGGTTGTTTTATCATTATATAGAGATAGTTAGGAGACATGGTTGTTTTAACATTATATAGAGATAGTTAGGAGACATGGTGGTTTTATCATGGTATAGAGATAGTTAGGAGACATGGTTGTTTTATCATTATATAGAGATAGTTAGGAGACATGGTGGTTTTATCATGGTATAGTTAAGAGACGTGGCTGTTGTATCATTATATAGAGATAGTTAATAGTTGTGTTTATTTTATCATTATTTAGAGATAGTTAGGAGACATGGTTGATTTATCATGGTATAGAGTTAGTTAGGAGGCATGGTTGTTTTATCATTATTTAGAGAGGAGACATGGTTGATTTATCATGGTATAGAGTTAGTTAGGAGGCATGGTTGTTTTATCATTATTTAGAGAGAGTTAGGAGACATGGTTGTTTTATCATTATTTAGAGAGAGTTAGGAGACATGGTTGATTTATCATGGTATAGAGGTAGTTAGGAGACATGGTTGTTTTATCATTATTTAGAGAGAGTTAGGAGACATGGTTGTTTTATCATGGTATAGAGATAGTTAGGAGACATGGTTGCTTTATCATGGTATAGAGATAGTTAGGAGATGTGGTTGTTTTATCATTATATAGAGATAGTTAGGAGACATGGTTGTTTTAACATTATATAGAGATAGTTAGGAGACATGGTGGTTTTATCATGGTATAGAGATAGTTAGGAGACATGGTTGTTTTATCATGGTATAGAGATAGTTAGGAGACATGGTGGTTTTATCATGGTATAGAGATATTTAGTAGACATGATTGTTATACCATTATATAGAAATAGTTAGGAGACATAGTTGTTTTATCATTATATAGAGATAGTTAGGAGACATGGTAGTTTTATCATTATATAGAGATAGTTAGGAGACATGGCTGTTTTATCATGGCATACAGATAGTTAGGAGATATGGTTGTTTTATAGTTATACAGAGATAGTTAGGAGACATGGTTGTTTTATCATGGTATAGAGATAGTTAGGAGACATGGTTGTTTTATCATGGTATAGAGATAGTTAGGAGACATGGTTGTTTTATAATTATATAGAGATAGTTAGGAGACATGGTTGTTTTATAGTTATATAGAGATAGTTAGGAGACATGGTTGTTTTATCATTATATAAAGATAGTTAGGAGACATGGTTGTTTTATCATGGTATAGAGATAGTTAGGAGACATGGTTGTTTTATCATGGTATAGAGATAGTTAGGAGACATGGTTGTTTTATCATGGTATAGAGATAGTTAGGAGATGTGGTTGTTTTATCATGGTATAGAGATAGTTAGGAGACATGGTTGTTTTATCATGGTATAGAGATAGTTAGGAGACATGGTTGTTTTATCATGGTATAGAGATAGTTAGGAGACATGGTTGTTTTATCATGGTATAGAGATAGTTAGGAGACATGGTTGTTTTATCATGGTATAGAGATAGTTAGGAGATGTGGTTGTTTTATCATGGTATAGAGATAGTTAGGAGATGTGGTTGTTTTATCATGGTATAGAGATAGTTAGGAGATGTGGTTGTTTTATCATTATATAGAGATAGTTAGGAGACATGGTTGTTTTATCATGGTATAGAGATAGTTAGGAGACATGGTTGTTTTATCATTATATAGAGATAGTTAGGAGACATGGTTGTTTTATCATTATATAGAGATAGTTAGGAGACATGGTTGTTTTATCATTATATAGAGATAGTTAGGAGACATGGTTGTTTTATCATGGTATAGAGATAGTTAGGAGACATGGTTGTTTTATCATGGTATAGGACACTTAGGTGATGTGGTTATTTTATCTTGGCATAGAGACACTTAGATGATGTGGTTGTTATATTCTGACATAGAGACATTTATGTGATGTGGTTATTTTATCATCGCATAGAGACAATTTGGAGATGTGGTTGCTTTCTCATGACATAGAGACACTTAGGAGATGTGGTCGTTTTATCATGACATAGAGATACATAGATGATGTGGTTATTTTGTCATGACATAGAGATACATAGATGATGTGGTTATTTTATCATGACATAGAGATACATAGATGATGTGGTTATTTTATCATGACATAGAGATACATAGATGATGTGGTTATTTTATCATGACATAGAGATACATAGATGATGTGGTTATTTTATCATGACATAGAGATACATAGATGATGTGGTTATTTTATCATGACATAGAGATACATAGATGATGTGGTTATTTTATCATGACATAGAGATACATAGATGATGTGGTTATTTTATCATGACATAGAGATACATAGATGATGTGGTTATTTTATCATGACATAGAGATACATAGATGATGTGGTTATTTTATCATGACATGGAGACAATTGGGAGGTGTGGTTTGTTTATCACGGCATAGAAACAGTTAGGATCTCTCTCTCTCTCTCTCTCTCTCTCTCTCTCTCTCTCTTTCTCTCTCTCTCTCTCTCTCTCTCTCTCTCTGAACTTTAAGTGCCCAGGGGACATATGACTTCCTCAAGGGTTTCCCACAAATACATGTCCTTTGCCTTTTTTCCGTTCTTGCCCAGGTGAGCCCTGTATTGCTCAACATCCTGTCTGCTGTTCTTCTCCATGTCTCCTTTGGTCTACCCTTACTTCTGTTCCCCCCATGATGTCCATCTTAGTGCTATTTTTTGTAGTGAGTCGTCAATCATCTGGAGAACATGCCCCAACCATCGCCAGCGTCTTTCCTCAACAATTACTGTCAATGGCTTCACCTTCGTTCCCGTCAACAATGTGTTATTTCTGACGGTGTTTGACCTAAATATTCTTGCCATGCTTCCTAAACGTTTAATCTGTAAAGAATGCAGTTTGTTTTCTGTAGTTTTGTTGATTTTCTAGCATTCACATCCCTAGAGTCGCACACTTAGAACACCGCCATGTTTGAATGTCTGCCTTTCTGTTGCCATGGTTTTTCTTAGTAACGCCATTAGGTTTTGTGCTTGCGTTCATCAGTTTAACTTTGCAAACCCCCGTGAAATCAAAGAAGAGAAACAAGAAAAGGAAGAAACGAATCAGCCTGGCCTGGTCTTTTTTTGGCATTAAAAAAAAAATTGTTGTTATTTTGATGTTATTTTGTTTCATTTTGGAACATTTTTATGTTTGGAACTGAAGCTTGTCGGCCATTTGCAGCAAAGCCAATGTGTGATTGAGTTCATGCGGGCTAACAAGCCTACTTGGGCCCATGACGAACAAAAAGAGGTTCCACTCTGGCAAAAAGTTTCTTTGCTAATTACTTCGTCACATTTTGTTCAAGAGCTTGCACATGTTGCCATATTTTTCTTATACACGGCTCAACGAAACCGGCTCTTTATTCAGACATAATTAAGAAGTAGGAGATTTTATCTTTCCCTGCCAGCAAATAAAAGTTTCGCTATGATTCTACTACTACTACTACTACTACTACTACTATACTACTACTACTACTACTACTTCTATTACTACTACTATTACTAACATTACTAATAATATTACTAATGCTACTGGTGCCACTACTACTACTTTTACTCTACTACTACTATTACTACTAATACTGGTGCTGCTATTACTACTTTTACTACTACTACTACTACTACTACTATCACTGGTGCTTCTACAACTACAACTACTACTACTGGAACACCTGCTACAACTACTACTACTAAAAATACTACTATTACCACTACTAGTATTACAACAGCTACTACTACTACTATTACTACTATTGCTACTATTACTTCTGCTGTTACTACTGCTTCTACTAGTATTACAGATGTTACTACTATTAATACTACTACTATTACAATTACTACTACTATTTCTACTACTACCAATATTACTTCTACTACTACTGTTACAATATTACTGCTGCTACTGCTAATGCTGTTGCTAATGCTGTTACTACTACTACTCCTACTACTATTACTACTACTGCTACTATTACTACTACTACTACTACTACTACTGCTACATCACTGCTACTACTATTATTGTTACACCACCACCACCACTACTACAAGCACTGGTACTGTGAATTCCATGCAAGAAAAAAAAACAGATAGCCTGTCTTCACTGGCTAGCAAAATAGGACTTGAAATTAACAAGAACAAAAAAAAAATAATGAAAATTCCCTTTAATCAAAATGGAAAAATACACATAGAAGGGACAGATATTGAAGAAGTCAATCAATCTGCATACCAGAATGGTGATATCGGAGAGGACGTTAGAATTAAAATTGCAAAAGCAGCATCAATCTTCAAGCATCTTGAGAACACATGGCATTCAAAAGTTATAAGCACAAAAAGCAAGTTAAGACTATTCAATTCAAATGTAATATTCACCCTCATTTATGCATGCGAAAGCTGGAAAACAACTAAAGAAATAGACAAGAAATTAGACTCTTTTGAAAACGAATACCTAAGGAAAATACTCGGCATCAAGTGGAACGAATTCAAGAACAACGTAGAGATAAGACAGATGACTGAACAACAATCAGTCTCATGGGTGATCAGGAAAAGGAGATGGACATATATTGGTCACGAGATGAGAATAAACGATCAGAGAATACCAAACTTTCAAGTGGAACACAACAGGCCAAAGAAAAAGAGGCAGACCGCGTGAAACTCTGAAGAGGACATTGCTAAGAGAGGTTAAATTAACAGGCATAAAATCCCTTGATGAGGTTGAAAGACTCGCCGAAGACAGGAAAGATTGGCGATCTACCTTGCGAGCCCTATGTGACGTTTAACGGCACGGGAAGGATATAAGATATAAGATAGTACTACTACTATTATTACTATTATTACTATTACTTTCCTTGCTACACTACTACTAGCACTATTGCTACTTCTGCTGCTACACCACTACTACAGGGTCAGACAAAAAGCATGGCTGGATTTAACTGACGTAGTGCGCAGAAACTGAATATGTGTGAAAAAAAACATGAGGTCAGAGTCGAAGCAGACAAACGGTCATTTTTAACAATGGCTTCTTGGCAAACACAACATCGCGCATTCACCGTCGAAACTTGTTTTAAAAGTGGAGAATCGACTATTGCAGTACAACGAAAGTGTCGTCGCCATTTTGAGTTGCATCCCCGTGATAATTTTCCTAATCGGAGGACGAAACAATTTTGAGGTGGGTAAAAAAATTTCAGGAAACCGCTAACTGCCTTAATAACAAGTCTACTGGTCGTCCAAGAACTCAACAGACACCTGAACGAATTCAAGAAGTCCGCAACGCATTGCTGAGTAGCCCTCGGCGATCAGCTGTTAGGAACGCTTTGGCACCTGGCATCCTCTTACTGTTAATAGTGATCTTTATGTGCAGATGCTAACTTCATTCCAGACTTGGCCAATAGAAATAAGAGACTAATATGGTTTCAACAAGATGGAGCAACTGCCCACACAGCCCGTCAGTCCATGGCCATGCTGCGACAAGCATTTCCCAATCGTCTTATTTCCAGATTTGGGGATATTCATTGGCCGGCAAGGTCACCGGATTTATCGGCAGCAGACTTTTTTTTTTTTGTGGGAGTATCTCAAGAACCCCCCGTGTGGTACCCGGGATCTGCAAAGAATAGGACCACTGTACCCTACCATGCATGATCGTAAAAGGCGACTAAGGAGGGTTCAGCATAGGGCCAGCAACCCTATCTGGTAAAAAACTATCAGACTGCTACAAAAACAGAAGCAAGGGAAAAAGCAAATGCAGGTGGAAGGAGAAATGCGTATCAGGAAACTGAGCCCATGAAGGTTGTGGATGAAAGCCAGCCACTGGAAGTCCCCAGCCCGACTGCAGACCTCCTGGAACCTAAACAAAAGATGCAAATAGGCAGCTGGAATGTAAGAACACTAAACCAGACTGGAAAACTAGCACAAACCATCAAGGAAATGCACAGATACAAACTAGACATACTAGGAATACAAGAAGCAAGATGGACAGGACAAGGCAGAAGGAAATTAACAACACAGCACACAGAAGATACAATAATATGGTCAGGTAAAGAAGATCTTCATGAAGGAGGAGTAGCATTGATTATAACAAAAGAAGCATCAAGAGCATTGCTGAAGTGGACCCCAATAAATGAGAGATTATATATGCACGGTTCAACTCAAGATTCACGAAGCTGTCTATTATAGTTTGTTATGCACCAACAGAAGCAGCTGAAGAGGAATTAAAAGAAGATTTTTACAACAGCCTCCAAGCCACAGTAGAAACAATACCCAAGCATGATATGCTACTCATCTTGGGCGACTTCAATGCAAAAGTAGGTGAAGGAAATGAAGATAGAAGAAGAATCATGGGAAGAGAAGGAATCGGAGAAATACATGAAAATGGAGAAAAACTGTGCAGTTTCTGTGAAGAAAACATGATGACCATCGGAGGGACAATTTTCCAACACAAAAACATCCATAAGGTGACTTGGAGGTCACCAGATAAAACCACAGAAAACCAAATCGATCACATACTAATAAACAACAAGTGGAAACGGTCACTACAAGATGTGCGAGCAAGGAAAGGAGCAGATATAGGAAGTGATCACAACCTTCTGGTAGCAAAAATAAAACTAAAATTAAGGAAAGCCAGAATCGGAGAACACAGAAAGATACATTTTGATACAAGAAAACTGATAGACCAGCAAACAAGAAATGAATTCTCAATAATACTTAAGAACCGCTTCAGTGTCCTACAAGACGAAGCAGAAATGTCCATATTAGAGTTCAATAAAACACTACAGGAAACAACAAAAGAGGTGCTGGGATATCGGAAAAGGAGAAAAGAGGAATGGATAAGTGAGACCACATGGGAAAAGATAGAGCAAAGAAAAGAAATCAAGAAAAAATTACTGAACACCAAATCACAACGGCTTAAAGAACGAGTTTTAAGTAATTATGCACAAAAAGACAAAGAAGTGAAGGAATCATGCCGTCAAGATAAACGTCAGTATTATGACAACTTAGCAGAGACAGCAGAGAAAGCAGCATATACAAATGACATGAAAACCATATATAAAATCACAAAGCAGATGACAGGTAACTTCAATACAAGATGTGAAAGTGCAGTAAGAACACAAAATGGACAACTGGTCAGTGGAGAAAGAGAAAAAATTGAAAGATGGAGGGAACACTTTAACACCCTACTAAACAGAACACAAGCAGCACAAGCAATAGATATACCTGAAGCAAAAGCGGAACTAAACATCAATACAGGACCAATAACAATAAATGAAGTAAAAGAGGCGATAAAGATGCTAAAATCAGACAGGGCACCAGGTGAAGATGAAGTGACTGCTGAGATGTTGAAAGCAGAAGAAACAGAAACACCAAAACAACTTTGCCGGATATTACAACAAATTTGGGATTTAGAAAAAGCCCCAGAGGAGTGGAAAACTGGTCTTATAGTAAAACTACCAAAGAAGGGTGACCTCAGAGATTGCGGGAACTGGAGAGGCATTACCCTACTGCCACTCACTAGTAAAGTATTTTGCAGAATAATCATCAACAGAATTGTACCAACACTTGAGGAAAAACTTCGGAAAGAGCAGGCAGGATTTAGGAAAGGAAGATCATGCATAGACCATATATTTGTACTTAGACAAATATTAGAACAGGCAAATGAGTGGCATAGCACAACATATGCATTATTCATAGATTTTGAGAAAGCCTTTGACAGTGTCAACAGAGATGCACTGTGGAAAATCCTAAGATGGCATGGCCTCCCCCATAAAATAGTTAATGTAATCAAAGCCCTATACGAGGGTTTTCAGTGCAAAGTTATCTGTGGAGAACATACCTCCAGCAGCTTTAGGGTACAAACAGGAGTGAAACAGGGATGTGTACTATCACCAACATTATTTATCTTGGCAGTAGACTGGTTAATGAAGGAGGCAACATCAGACAAACGCAGAGGATTACAATGGACCCTTACACAGTGCTGGAGGACCTTGACTTTGCGGACGACATTTGTCTATTATCAAGCAGTCACAAAGATATGCAAGATAAAATAAACAAGTTAACCCAGAATGCAAACAACATAGGACTAAAGATCAACGTAGGAAAGACAAAGTTAATGAAGCAAAATGTGAACAACAGAAATGTACTCAGAGTAGATAACAAGTTAGTGGAGGAGGTCAACGAATTTGTATACCTTGGCAGCAGAGTAGTAGAAAATGGAGACAGCACAGAGGACATCAACAGCAGACTTACTAGAGCAAACCAGGCTTTTGCAATGCTACAGAATATATGGAAATCAAATAAACTAAGCATAAATATGAAAATCAGGATATTTAAGAGTAATGTTCTAAGTGTACTACTCTATGGAAGTGAATGCTGGAAAATCACCAAAACCATAGAAAACAAGTTGAATTCTTTCCAGACTAAATGTTTACGTAGAATTAAAAAATATTTTGGCCAAACACCATAAGAAATAACATATTGGCAGAAATGCAGATGAAACCACTGACAACAATTATTGAGGAAAGACTCTGGCGATGGTTGGGACATGTGCTCCGAATGACTGACAACTCACTACCAAAAATAGCACTAAGATGGACACCACAGGGGAGCAGAAGTAAGGGTAGACCAAAAGAGACATGGAGAAGAACAACAGAAAGGATGTTGAGCAACAGAGGGCTCACCTGGGCAAGAGCAGAAAAAAAGGCGAAAGACAGGCATTTGTGGAAAACCCTTGCGGAAGCCCCATGTGCCCTGGGCACTTAAGGTTCAGAGAGAGAGAGATCTCAAGAACACGGTGTATGCTAGTCGACCACATTCATTTGCAGACCTAAAAGATCGAATCCGACACTGCATTCAAAATATCCCTTTAAACATGTTAAATGGTGTTATGCAGGAATTTTCCAGACGCCTGGCTGGATGTATCAAATGTAATGGCGGTCATCTAACCGGCGAAATTTTCAAAACCTAAATGATTGTCAGTAATAATAAAAATACCCACTTTTCTGAGTTTCATTTCATTTTTTTTTTACCACAAACATGTATAGCACTTATTTAATTTCCATTTTTAAAATCCAGCTATGCTTTATGCTGGACCATTTACTACTACTACTACTACTACTACTACTACTACTATTACTACTACTACTACTATTACTACTACTACTACTACGACTACTACTACTACCACACTACTGCTATTACTACTACTACTACTAATAATAATAATACTGCTACTACTACTACTACTACTACTACTACCACTACTCCTGCTACTACTACTACTACAACTACTGCTACTACTACTACTACTACTACTACTATTACTACACTACTACTACTGCTACTACTACTACTACTGCTACTACTACTACTACTAATAATAATAATAATAATAATAATAGTAATAATAATACTGCTACTACTACTACTACTACTATTATTACTACTGCTACTGCTACTACTACTACTACTACTATTACTACTACTGCTACTACTACTAATAATAATAATAATAATAATAATAGTAATAATAATACTGCTACTACTACTACTACTACTACTACTACTATTGCTGCTACTACTGTTACTACTACTACTACTATTGCTGCTACTACTAATAATTATAATACTGCTACTACTACTACTACTGCTACTAATAATAGTAATAATAATAATAATAATAATAATAATACTGCTACTATTACTACTACTACTACCACCACACTACTACTACTACTACTACTGCTACGACTACTACTACCACACTACTACTACTACTGCTACGACGACTACTACTACCACACTAATACTACTACTACTACTACTACTACTACTACTGCTACTGCTAACTGATGTACTGTCAGGCAGCGAACGAAGTATGTTAATTTTTTGTTGTTGTTGTTTTATCAGCTGTTGACAATGGTTCTATCTGTGCACGTGCAAGGCCATACTAATGTTAACGGGCATGAAGGACAAAACCTGTTCCTTGTAACACACAAAAATTTCTGAGATGAAATTTAATCCAAGAGATTTGGAAATCAGAACGAGACTCAAATGCTTGAAAACGAGGCTGCGATATTCAGCGTGACTCTGAATACTGAGTCCACGATTACGACGATCGATACCGCTGGGCATAAGAACCTTGTTCCTGTAAGGAGTATCGTTATAGTCCGAGTACCTGTTAGGAATGCCACCAGAGAAGTGGGCGATTATAACGGTGGGTACTTTAGGTACGCTTGTTCAGTTCTTGTGGTAATACGGGAGATACGATAGGGTGCTTATGCAGATCTTCCCAGCACTTGCTATTTTCCTTCATTTCTGTCAGCGCATCCAGTTCATGAATATTTTTTTTTTTTATAAATAGAAAAAAAAAAACGAGGCTTTCGTACGGTCAAGTAAGAGAACACAGTTTTGTAGGATTAGACCTCGAAAAAATCTTAGATAAAGCACTTTAGTGAGACGTGAGAGAAAGAAGAATCACAAGAGAATTACCTGGGATTCGAACCACGGACTCCGGTAGGACGAGCAGCCGTCTAGCCACGAGAGAAAAACATACTAACGAACTGCGCTATCTCGCACTTTCTGAGTTACTGAGATAGCGCAGTTCGTTAGTACGCTGTTCTCTCGTGGCTAGACGGCTGCTTGTCCTGCATGAGTCCGTGGTTCGAATCCCAGGTAATTCTCTTGTGATTTTTTCTTTCTCTCACGTCTCACTAAAGTGCTTTGTCTACGATTTTTTCGAGATCCAAGCCTACAAGACTGTGTATTAGTGCTTTGAGTACAAGAATGCGCGTGGACACATATCTTTCATAGAGACGCTGTATAAAGTGTAGCATTTGCCCAGCCAGTTACACGTCAGATGTTGTCAGGTGGTATGCCGAGACAAAAGTAATTAAAATTTAAAACGCTTGACATTTCTGCGTATTATAGCACAGCCGTAATTATCTTCTCTGCGTAATATACAGCAGTATTTATCTTATCTTTATAAGCTTCAGGAGTATTTATCTTATCTTTATAAGCTACAGCAGTATTTATCTTATCTTTATAAGCTACAGCAGTATTTATCTTATCTTTATAAGCTACAGCAGTATTTATCTCATCTATGTAAGCTATAGAAATGTTTACTTTCGTTACGTAAGCGCCTACACTATTTATCTTTTCTGTGTAATCTACTGTAGTATTTACTCTATGCATGCTGCTATTACTATGAAGTTTTCAACTGAGACTGAAGTAAGTTTTTGAAGTTTTCAGTTTTCAATAAATTTTTTTCCAATCTAAGATTTTTTTTATGGTAGTTTAGGCTAATCCTGATCTTAACTCATCAGTAGTATAGGCTAACCTTGATCTTCAAAACCATAGAAAACAAGCTGAATTCTTTCCAGACTAAATTTTTACGAGGAATTAGAAAAATATATTGGCCAAACACCATAAGAAATAACATCTTGGTTGCAGAAATGCAGATGAAGCCACTGACAGCAATTATTGAGGAAAGACGCTGGCGATGGTTGGGACATGTGCTCCGAATGACTGACAACTCACTACCAAAAACAGCACTAAGATGGACACCACAGGGGAACAGAAGTAAGGGTAGACCAAAAGAGACATGGGGAAGAACAACAGTGAGGATGTTGAGCAATAAAGGGCTCACCTGGGCAAGAGCAGAAAAAAAGGCAAAGGACAGGCATTTGTGGAAAACCCTTGCGGAACCACCATGTGCCCTGGGCACTTAAGGTTCAGAGAGAGAGAGAGAGAGAGAAGAGAGAGAGTATAGGCTAACCCTGATCTTAACTCATCAGTAGTATAGGCTAACCCTGATCTTAACTCATCAGTAGTATAGGCTAACCCTGATCTTAACTCATCAGTAGTATAGGCTAACCCTGATCTTAACTCATCAGTAGTATAGGCTAACCCTGATCTTAACTCATCAGTAGTATAGGCTAACCCTGATCTTAACTCATCAGTAATATAGGCTAACCCTGGTCTTAACTCATCAGTAGTATAGGCTAACCCTGATCTTAACTCATCAGTAGTATAGGCTAACCCTGGTCTTAACTCATCAGTAGTATAGGCTAACCCTGGTCTTAACTCATCAGTAGTATAGGCTAACCCTGGTCTTAACTCATCAGTAGTATAGGCTAACCCTGATCTTAACTCATCAGTAGTATAGGCTAACCCTGATCTTAACTCATCAGTAGTATAGGCTAACCCTGATCTTAACTCATCAGTAGTATAGGCTAACCCCGGTCTTCACTTATGGGTAGTACAGGCTAATCATGATCTTCCCTGATAAGTAGCACAGCATAAACCTGATCGTCAATCATCAGTAGTACTACAGTGCTTCATTAAGCGCTGTAAAAATAGTATTTGTACTGTAACACAAATAGTACTACAGTACTTTATTAAGCGCTGTAACAAAAGTAGTACTATAGTACTTTATTAAGGGATGCAACAAAAGTAGTACCACAGTGCTTTATTAAGCGCTGTAAAAATAGTACTACAGTACTTTATTAAGTGCTGTAACACAAATAGTACTACAGTACTTTATTAAGTGCTGTAACAAAAGTAGTACTACAGTACTTTATTAAGGGATGCAACAAAAGTAGTGCCACAGTGCTTTATTAAGCGCTGTAAAAATAGTACTACAGTACTTTATTAAGTGCTGTAACACAAATAGTACTACAGTACTTTATTAAGTGCTGTAACAAAAGTAGTACTACAGTACTTTATTAAGGGATGCAACAAAAGTAGTGCCACAGTGCTTTATTAAGCGCTGTAAAAATAGTACTACAGTACTTTATTAAGCGCTGTAAAAATAGTACTACAGTACTTTATTAAGTGCTGTGACGCAAATAGTACTACAATAGTTTATTAAGTGCTGTAACAAAGGAAGATACGAGAGTACTTGGACTTTAAGAAACACTGTTATCCGGCACATCCTTCCACTTTATACAACTCTGACGCTCCGAAGTTGACAAAGTTGTTGTTGTTGTGTTGTTGTTTGTTTGTCAGAGATTCTGTTACGTATCCTAGTTTCAGTGTTGAAGTTCCGTGCCAGTTTCAGTAACAAATTGCGTTTTTAATTATATATGAGGGTAACGTGACCCTGTCCTATCGGCACCGGTTTCTGATTGGGAAAACCTGGGTTCAGATCACGACCAGGTTGTGGGGATTGTTTAAAATTCTATTCAGGCAGGGGAAAAACTCATTGCATTCATGTTGTGAGCAGAAAACAGGCTGTCAGTATGAAGGTTAATGTATCGCTAAACAGCCTGTGTATTTTCGCACCGACAAATGCAGCCATAGTTGTTATAATTCAACAATTAGAATATGCCCTACCTGTTGCAGGTGTTTCTTAAAACACTGCTTGCTCTTCCAGGTATCCCAGCCGGGTATATTTCGCTAAGTACAAGTTATCAATTCATGATGGCTTTATCTGCATTTCTCGCAATATAATTTATACCATTCTGTAGGAGCTATCCAGGAAGGCAGTGATACCAGTCACTAAGCATTTTTATCAACAGAACAACCAATGAGAACTGACATTTCTATCAGTGCAGTACGCTCTTTCTTTCCATGAATTATAACTGAATGTTCGGGAACAACTCTCTGTTCTCCAGATTGGTTGTCTCTACCCAGTTTTCTTTGAACTACTTGACATTTCTATCCATTTGCTACTTCATTCTATTTCTATTCTTGACGCCAATTTTTCTTGTCTTCCCCCCCCCCCCTCCTCTAATTCACTTCGCTGCATCGTTTTCCTTCTTTTTGACAGCGAGTCAGGGTACATTGTCCACCCTTTCAACCTTATCCTCTAACCGCCAGAGAGCTTCGACAGCTTCCTTATTAAGGCATTCTCAGCGAGCAACCTTGTCCCTTTAGTTGTCTCTGTTCATGTTCAACTTTCCTTCATCCACCCAGTCCTCGTTATGGTTTTTTACTTTTATTATATGTGCCACCTGGGTGGCTTTTTGCTTGGGATATAGGTATCCGGCAGAAGCAAGCTGGGACTATATGGGACTATCTTCGGTGTGACGTTACGCTGTTTGCCAGCTGGTATATTTTGTCATGGTTTCTTTCTCTCATCTTTCAACCAGTAGCCTGCTTCTTCTCTGCGATTACCTACATCCATCTGGGCGCATTTTGTCTCCTTCTTTCGTAAGAGGAGGATACCAAAGAACCAAGTGTTTGATTTTTAGTTTATTTTTCGCGTTTTTTTTTTTTGCGTGTGGTAGCATTTGCCGACATATTAAACTGTTGAGTGTTTTTTCATTTGCACATGCTCATCCTATTTTCTGGCACTCATTTCTGTGACTAATTTCTACCACTAATTACTACCACTAATTTCTACCACTAATTTCTACCACTAATTTCTGCCACTAATTTCTACCAATAATTACTACCACTAATTTCTACCACTAATTTCTACCACTAATTTCTACCACTAATTTCTGCCACTAATTTCTACCACTAATTTCTACCAATAATTACTACCAATAATTTCTACCAATAATTACTACCACTAATTTCTACCACTAATTTCTACCACTAATTTCTACCACTAATTTCTGCCACTAATTTCTGCCACTAATTTCTACCACTAATTTCTACCACTAATTTCTACCACTAATTTCTGCCACTAATTTCTACCACTAATTTCTACCAATAATTACTACCACTAATTTCTGCCACTAATTTCTACCACTAATTTCTACCAATAATTACTACCACTAATTTCTACCACTAATTTCTACCACTAATTTCTACCACTAATTTCTACCAATAATTACTACCACTAATTTCTACCACTAATTTCTGCCACTAATTTCTGCCACTAATTTCTACCATTAATTTCTACCAATAATTACTACCACTAATTTCTGCCACTAATTTCTACCACTAAACCACTAATTTCTGCCACTAATTTCTACCACTAATTTCTACCACTAATTACTACCACTAATTTCTACCACTAATTTCTACCACTAATTTCTACCAATAAGTACTACCACTAATTTCTGCCACTAATTTCTACCACTAATTTCTACCAATAATTACTACCACTAATTTCTGCCACTAATTTCTACCACTAAACCACTAATTTCTGCCACTAATTTCTACCACTAATTTCTACCACTAATTACTACCACTAATTTCTGCAACTGATTTCTGCCAATAATTTCTACCACTAATTTCTGCCACTAATTTCTACCATTTTCCTCACCTTTTTCTTTCTTAAACCATGAACTTCTGTCTACATTTTCTTCCTATTCTCAAGGTCCGGACATTTTTCAAAATGTCACAACGAAAGGTGGAAAAGGTAACGTCGTCGCTGGCCTGTAGTATCCGAACTTATTTAATAATTCTTCTCAGCTTTTTCCAATCCTGATATACATATGATATATACATAAATATCCAGAACATCAAAAGTCCTGGTTTCTCCTTCTATATAATCAGCTCAGAAGTTTGCTGTCAGTCTCGCCCTACTAAAGAATTCTATTATCATCATACATTTACTTCTTTCTTTCTTTTTTAACAATAGATGTAAAATTACCGATCTGCTGAGACAATTTTTGTGCCCTATTTATTGATACGTTTGGCTGGATCTAATGGGTTAGAATGCGAAATAGTTTCGTCACATTGTTTGATCTGAGTATATTGTTGAATGTTTGGGTAAGAGGTATATGTTCAGTTCACATGTAGCTTTATAGATTCATTTTGCTAGTGCTAAATTGATGTTCAATGAGTGGGACTGGATGAATATTTGAGAGGTAAAGGGAAGAAGGTTAGACGGGCCTGCGTGGGCAGTCTTAATCCTGTGAGAGCAAAGTCCGTTTCCTTCGTTCCTTCACTCCGTTATCAATCTGTAATCTGTAATCAGAGATTGGCATTCCTGCAGTCCAAGCATTCCCATGCGCGTTCCGCCTTGCGTTCCTACCCCACGGAAATGTGCGCCGTTGTCACGTTGTCCCACAAGAAACAATCTAACTTGAACAACAGCGAGTGATTGTCTTGTGTCACAGACGGAATAGAACACTTCCTAATCTACCACAATAAACAATCTAACTTGAACAACAGCGAGTGATTGTCTTGTGTCACAGACGGAATAGAACACTTCCTAATCTACCAGAAGAAACAATCTAACTCGAACAACAGCGAGTGATTGTCTTGTGTCACAGACGGAATATAACACTTCCTAATCTACCACAATAAACAATCTAACTTGAACAACAGCGAGTGATTGTCTTGTGTCACAGACGGAATATAACACTTCCTAATCTACCACAAGAAACAATCTAACTTGAACAACAGCGAGTGATTGTCTTGTGTCACAGACAGAATATAACACTTCCTAATCTACCACAAGAAACAATCTAACTTGAACAACAGCGAGTCATTGCCTTGTGTCAACAGCGACTAGAACGCTTTCTAAAACCAGTCTGATCTTTGTCGCAGGTGATTCAGGTGTTGCTGGAAATGAGAGAGCGAACCAATTAGCAGCACTAGCTAACTCAGGCCAGTTGCTGGACTGCCCAGATAATATTACAGTAAAGGATTAACTCTTACATGGGCTCCTAGGCTAAACACAAGTAAAGGCCCACTGTCCCCTCCAACCAGTTGTGTCCATCTTCAGATGACCTGATTCCCCCCCCCCCTTTTTTTTTCTATTTATGATCTCTACTATTACTATATGACTGTGTATTACACAGGCCAAACACATACTGATACGTCACTGTACATAACCTGCCAGTGTAGCTATAATAGTTAGAAATGATTATTACATGTTCCCCCATTCCCCGAAACAAGGCATCTAGCCTTCCCAGGGCCTTACGCTTAAGCCTATTTAGCATAAATGTCAATTCGTCACTGTATTTTTAACGTCTTTATGGAGTCCGGTAGGACAGAAGATGTCAAAATAGCGGATGATAAGACGTCTCTGTTTAGAGCACAGTTGAGTAAAATGTGTTGCCATACAAATGTGAAGGCCGTGTTAAGAGTACGGTGACAGTCGTGTATCAGCTCACCCAGCCCCCAGAAGCGGGTACCAGAGAAATCTGGGAAGGTAAATGCCGGCCAGGTGTGATACTGACCTCCATCAGACTTTCAGGTGCTGAAGGCCTTGGAAAAACAGGGCTACTACCGTATTCCCAAAATGCATTAATGACGTGGAAAGGAGGACTTTATCTTTTACATTAGTTCAGAACTTGAGGCACCAATCTCTGTACACACAAATACAGTCATGCGCTGACTTATGGCCGATCATACAGGCACATTGTGTTCAAGAAATAATAAAATACGATATGCAGTTAATAACAGTAAATCAGTTTCGTTCCGGAACCACGGCCTTAATTTTCCGCTTTCTATTTTTGATGTACTTGCTACAGCGGAAATTTGAACTTGTGAAATGTTTCATTTTTCATTACAGTCTACAGTATCATGGTCGCTAAACGAGGTTGGTTGATGAGTCCACAACGTATGTTTGTTAATTTGTATACAATATGTGTGTATATCTTT
This sequence comes from Achatina immaculata, assembly GCA_009760885.1. Classification (NCBI taxonomy): domain Eukaryota; kingdom Metazoa; phylum Mollusca; class Gastropoda; order Stylommatophora; family Achatinidae; genus Lissachatina; species Lissachatina immaculata. The sequence goes on along the minus strand of CM019710.1, from coordinate 30,227,912 downwards.
GTGTATACAATATATGTATGTATGTCTTTGTGTATACAATATGTGTGTATATCTTTGTGTATACAATATGTGTGTATATCTTTGTGTATACAGTATATTTACTAAGTCTTAGTGTATACAGTATAGGTATGTATGTCTTTGTGTGTACAGTATATGTGTGTCTATGTGTGTACAGTATATGTGTGTCTTTGTGTATACAGTATATGTGTGTCTTTGTGTATACAATATGTGTGTATATCTTTGTGTATACAGTATATGTATGTATGTCTTTGTGTATACAGTATATGTATGTCTTTGTGTATACAATATGTGTGTATGTCTTTGTGTGTACAGTAGATGTGTGTCTATGTGTATACAATATGTGTGTATATCTTTGTGTATACAGTATATGTATGTATGTCTTTGTGTATACAGTATATGTATGTCTTTGTGTATACAATATGTGTGTATATCTTTGTGTATACAGTATATTTACGTATGTCTTAGTGTATACAGTATAGGTATGTATGTCTTTGTGTGTATATTATATGTGTGTCTTTGTGTATACAGTATATGTGTGTATATCTTTGTGTATACATTATATGTTTGTATGTCTTTGTGTATACATTATGTGTATGTACGTCTTTGTGTATACAGTATGTGTATGTATATCTTTATGTGTCATTGGCAAGTTATTAAAGCACGGTTATTTACTGTGTTGTGATGATGGTGAAGTTGACCGTCCGATTAGTCAATCAGCGACCTTAAGCTGATACGCATCAAGGTTAGCGAACCATAGCTGACCAAGACCCTGTCCCACCTCTCAGTTGGTACCTATAGGAACAGCGCTAGCCTGGCTAACGGGGCAGGGATCGCCACAGCGCCCATGGTGGTGGAGTCTGCAAAAGAAGCATTGCACACTCCTTGCTTTTTAGCTGTACTCCGGGACTGAAAAAGTAGCTGCCATAACCCGCTCTCACGCCGATACGATGATGTTCCTCAACATCTCTACAGCATCGGCAGCAAAGAACACCAGCTCTCAGTTACAGGAAGACATTACAAGTCCAAGTCCAAGTACTGTGTTGTGATTCATAGTTTCTCACTAATTTCCAGGGATTTTCTTGTTAATTTGTATTCAGCCAGTGTGTTAACGCGATGATAAACATGTCTATTCATCTTGCAACATGTTACAGTAGTGAACTGTAGTTAGCATCTGACCTCCCTCTGTAACGGCCGACATACGGCGAAACTGACTTAACGGCCTGATGGCCGGTCCCCAAAGCGGCTCACGTCTGTATAAACGATGAGAAGATGGGAGAACGTGTACAGTTGTGCAGAGTATTGTGATGATTGTGACACTAAGTAAATCTCTCTCTTCCCCGCACTAAATTCATTTTCAGTTAACAGTAATCCTAAGATCCCCCGACAGGAAGTATAGTGTTTATACCTTCACCTGAACAAGATCTATTTATGGTTGAAATATTGATTGTTTCTCGTTTCCCCCCCCCCCTTTTTTTCTCTCTCTCTCTCTCTTAAATTTTTTTTTTCAACAAAATTCACCCGCACTCACCATTTCTCTCATGCATACACTGCTCATTCACTCTTTCATTTAAAGACAGACGATCATTCTTCACCACTTTGCTCGGTCCTCAGCATTTGACATTAGAAATAGCGCGAACCCGCTCCTTCCACGTCGATCAAGCAGGTAGTTAGGACAGATCAGTTCTTAGACACTCTCCCCATCACAGCACGTCTGCCGTCCACTCTTTATCTAATCTTTCCTAGCTCTCACCGAGCGAGGAATCCTCGGAGCAGAAAATGAGTCTCACTAAGGGAGAGCTGGTGAAGAATTAACTGTCTGGGGGACGAGCACAGAACGAGAGCAGCGCTGACACACTCCCACAAGTGACCGGTAGAAAAACTGCAGCATGGACCTACACAGTTGCGTACAGGCCCCGAGGGAGATCAGAGAGCTGGGGTGGTGGCCCTGTGCCAGGGGCTCTCTTCTTCTCGTTCGGATAGGGGTCCAGACACCTCACCCCGGAGCCCGACCTGGCTTTCTACGGCCCTGGTAATTTGAAAGGTGTAGAAGGAACAGGATATGATGGCAAGGAAATGAGACGCTGGGGGGAGAGAGGGAGCAGTGTTTAAGGAGAGATCCTGCTACAAACCACAGATAAGCAAATAACAGTGTACATAAAATCAAAATTACTCCGATATTCCTATCCCGCATATTTTCAGATTTTCAGTCAATGTCCTTGCCAAGATTTTGTGGTTTGTGGGCAAAATTTTCAGTCCGTGAATAAATCTCTCTCTCTCTCTCTCTCTCTCTCTCTCTCTCTCTCTCTCTCTCTCTCTCTCTCTCTGAACCTTAAGTGCCCAGGGCACATGGGGCTTCCACAAGGGTTTTCCACAAATGCCTGTCCTTCGCCTTTTTTTCTGCTCTTGCCCAGGTGAGCCCTCTATTGCTCAACATCTTTTCTGTTGTTCTTCTCCATGTCTCTTTTGGTCTACCCTTACTTCTGCTCCCCTGTGGTGTCCATAAATATAATCTGACAAAAAAAAATGTGTGCGTAAACGTCACCATAACGTTAAATTACAAAATATAATTTTAAAGTTCTAATAGACAAAATAGTAAAAATCAAAGAAAGAATAAAAAGAAAACAAAACAAACAAATTCATGTAGCGCTATTATATTGTTTGTCAATGCTGCTATAATGCAGAGCAACATCAGGAAACTGAAAAATTATTGCCCGACATATAAAATTTCGTATGCGACATGATTTGTGTGTGTGTGTGTGTGTGTGTGCGCGCGCGCGCGACCCCGCAGCTTAGAGGGAACATTGACCCAAGCAACAAAAAAAAAAAAAGCAGTTCATATTTTCCAAGACGAGATATACAGAAGAGTTCTCAAATGTCTTGGTCGATTAGCAGCTGAGATAAATCAGATGTCGGTGACAATCTGACTTCTTGGCTGCACTGTTAAACAAAAAGAGCTTGTCTTATTTCCCTCCTCCTGTACTTTTCAGTGTTGAGGTGCAAACAGACGTCTTGATAGAGGTCGCCCATTTGTTGCATATAATGGGATATTTGAGATTTTTATAATCTCCTCCCTTCACCTCCCGCGTGGACGGCCTCTTCCTCCGTTTTCTACGACAGGTTTCTGTGGTTGTAAAAGACCTGACGAACCAGCCAGATCAACAACGGAGGTTACTTTTCGTAGGAAACGACAAAAGGGGTGGTCAAGGACACGTTGAGCCCCGGGACATTACAGACGCTACAAACACCACACTCACTAAAGCAGGCACTAACATCCGCAAATATGAAGCAAGGGAGAGGAAGACCAAGGCGAAGATAGCTGCAAGACATCGTTGATGGTCGGCAAATGGATGCATCAGCAGCAGGCCATCTTGCTCACAACCGAGAGGCTTACAGGAGAGCTGTTTGGAAGGTAAAGTTCCGCAAGGGACATGCAAATGAATGAATGAATGAATGAATGAAGCAATAGAATTTTTAGAAACGTTTGTCTGAAACCATAAAATTATTAACTAACTTTATGTAAAACAAAGCATTTGTTTATTTGCTATTATCGTTGCCAAGTATGCACTAAAGGTTCTGACAGGAGACCACGTGTGTATGTTTATGTCTGAAAACGTTGATACCTGCGAGAGACTGAATCTCGGTGATAGAATTTCTCTGTCATGACCTCGTTTCCTTTAGGGGTGTCAGATTTTCGACCAGACAGGAATTGATGGTGTCGCTTCAAACAGGGGAAGTTGGGGGGGGGGGGGGATACTGTGTGAGATATGCGCTGTTCTTCCGTGGCTAAGCGGCTTCTAGTCCTACCTTAGTCCGTGGTTCAAGTCCCAGGTAATTCTCGTGTCATTTTTCTTTCTCTGACGTCAGAAAGTTCTTGGTCTACGAATTTTCCAAGGTCTAATCATGCCATCATCATTAGGTGCCGTGCCGACTGGCGTTGGCTATTATGCTTCTCCAGAGTACCCGACCCCTCATGCAGGCCATCAGCTCAGTTGGTGATCTCCTCTAACTATGCCACACTACCTTATATTACTTTACCTGGAAATGTGAAGGCAGCAATACTTCGTATCCCTACGGCACGCACGTGACACGGGACATAAGATTTAGTTTCTTTTAATCAAGACAAGACTTTCCTGAATAGTCCAGGCCACAGGGACAAATAACAAGACGGAAAACAACATGGAGAGAATGGCCACGAACTCCTGTACTAGGAAAGGTGGACACGAATTCTGGCGAACAATGGAAGTCAGAATCAAATAGGAACCACAAACAGTTACTTCAACGATGTGAAATCTTCATGTGATTTCAATTAGAGGAAAAAGAGAAACTAAACAATGAAACAAAATATGTGTAAAGTGAACAAAATAATGAGTGGGCGGAAAATTAAAAACTTCAACCAGTTAAGTTAGAAGAACGAAAGAAAAGATGCGAATGAAGAATAATCTTGTGACCTTTCATAGTGAATAAGGAAGATGGATGGACGGACGGACTGACGGACGAATGGATGGATGGATAAGCAGAAGATCTAGGAATGAAGAGATTCCCCTGTAACGTATACGTGTACTTGTACAAACTCCCTGTAACTGCGAGCTGGTGTTCTTTGCTGCCGATGCTGTAGAGATGTTGAGGCACAGTATCGTATCGGCGTGGGAGCCGGTTATGGCGGCTACTTTTTCAGTCCCGGGGTATAGCTAAAAAGCAGGGAGTGTGCAATGCTTCTTTAGCAGACTCCACCACCATGAGGAATATGGCGATCCCTGGCCCGTTAGCCAGGCTTGGCTGTTTCTAGGAGTACTACGGAGAGATGGGAAAGGGTCTTGGTCAGCTATGGGTCGCTAACCCTGACGCTAGCATGTCAGCTATGTGTTGCTAACACTGACGCTAGCATGTCAGCTATGGGTCGCTGACCCTGACGCTAGCATGTCAGCTATGGGTCGCTGACCCTGATGCTAGCATGTCAGCTATGGGTCGCTGAATGCCTCGTGGGACAAACGTCTTCAGTGCCCCCCCCCTCCCGTAAAGTATTAAAAATATATCACATAACCAGATTTTCACGGGTAAAGAAACTGATAACATGACACATAGTACAGGCCACGTGCTGTATGCACCCACCCGTAGCAATCAGCGTCGCTGCTGCTGTGGGACGGTGTACTCTCACTACCTGACACAGACCTGCCACATCATCTTCTGTTTCTATAGTCGTTCGTATATCTTCACGGAAAGTAGAGTGTTTGTGGTAGAAACACTTATAATGTGTGCATTTAACATTGTTATAGCTGAAAGTAGAGTGTTTGTGGAGAAAACACTTATAATGAGTGCATTTAACGTTGTTTTAAGAGAAAATATAATTTTCGTGAAATGACATTTATAATGATAGCACTTAACATTGTTATAAGAGAAAGTAGAATGCGTATTATGAAAAGTGAAAAAAAAAACTCAATCTGAATGAGAATAAAATAGAAATCACGGTCATCTCTAAGAAGAAGGGGATTCCAAGTTGTAAAATAACAGCCAGCAACACAACATTGAAGCAAGTAGATACGTTCTAATAACTAGGGACATTAATAACTTCAAACGAAGATGTGAAATGGAGATAAAGGGGAAAAAAATAACAGATGCTAAAATAATGTTTCAAAAGATGAAAAATATTTGATGTAATCATTCACTAACACTGAAAGTGAGGGAAAGAGCGCTCCAGTGCTATATCGAACCAATCCTGTTTTATGGATTTGAAACATGGACAGTCACCAGGGTAGTACAGCGCCGCCTGGAGGCCACGGAAATGTGGTTCCTTACAAGAATTCTCCAGATACCCTGGAGCGTGGAGATCAAACGAAGAGGTCCTGAAAGAAGCAGAAGAAGAAGAGAGACAAGCAATAAAAAAAATTCAGGAAGAAACAATCCAAATTCATAGGACACGCCATGAGAGCAGATGGGCTGGGATATTTGATAACAACAGGGAAGATAGAGGGCAAAAGAGGCCGAGGCAGACAAAGAGAGAAGATGATTGATGGACTGACAAAGTGGCACGAAGAAAGAACACCAATCTAGCTCATAATTAACACCCGGAACAGATAATTATGAAAAATATGGCCGCGAAAGCTGTTGGCCTGACACTGGGTACATGCAGAATGTTTGTGGTAGAGACATGTGTAATGGGTGTACTTGCATAATGTACACTGAAAGTACGTTTATAATTTCGTCCGACAATTGTAAACGGAAAAAAAGATTACTTCTCCCATTGTTCACATTGAAGTCAGTTCTCCTGCTGTTCTCAGAAATGTTTTCTACAAGTCACACCATGTTCCCACAAGTCACACCATGTTTCTACAAGTCACACCATGTTTCCACAAGTCACACCACGTTTATACAAGTCACACCATGTTTCCAGAAGTCACACCATGTTTCTACAAGTCATACCACGTTTATACACGTCACACCATATTTCTACAAGTCACATCATGCTTCTACAAGTCACATCATGCTTTTACAAGTCACACCATGTTTCTACAAGTCACACCAAGTTTCCACAAATCACACCATGTTTCTACAAGTCACACCAAGTTTCTACAAGTCACATCATGTTTCTACAAGTCATACCAAGTTTCTACAAGTCACACCATATTTCTACAAGTCACACCAAGTTTCTACAAGTCACACCAAGTTTCTACAAATCACAATATGTTTCTACAAGTCACACCAAGTTTCTACAAGTCACACCATGTTTCTACAAGTTACACCATGTTTCCACAAGTCACCACCATATTTCTACAAGTCACATCATGTTTCTACAAGTCACACCAAGTTTCCACACTATGTTTCTAGAAGTCACACTATGTTTCTACAAGTCACCACCATGTTTCCACAAGTCACACCAAGTTTCCACAAGTCACACCAAGTTTCCACAAGTCACACCAAGTTTCCACAAGTCACACCAAGTTTCCACAAGTCACACCATGTTTTCACACTATGTTTCTAGAAGTCACACTATGTTTCTACAAGTAACAAACTGATATCTACAAGAAACCATTTTAATAAAACCCTCCCATCACTATCTTGTGCCATCTCCACCATGAAGTTTGCTCTGTCAACTGCTCTCGTGGTTTACCTGGTCAAGCTGGACCCTGTCCATCTCTTGTCCATCCATCTTCGTCGCCGTGCTGCCTGTGCCTGTGTTCTTTCAGTCGTTCTTCAGGTATGGTTTTCACCTGTGTATTGTTCTCCCTGATTTGAGTGAAGTATTGTGAATGTCTTTTTATTTCTGTACTTAGTACAAAACAACGTCGCACTGTGGTATGCAACTGTCTCGCAATGGCTCGCCTGTTGGCTTCCTACATTGAGATGATCAGGGACTTTGCTATACCATCAGTCCATCGTTTGCATGGGCGGCCCCTTCCTCTTATATATATATATATATATATATATATATATATATATATATATATATATATATATATATATATATACTTTTTCATGTCCATGGAACTAGGAGCACTGTATCCCGATTCCAAGACTTCAGTTTTGCTTTCTATTCTCCTATTTATTGTCAGTGCATGCCTTGAAATTAACAAAGACAAAACAAAAATAATGAAATTTCTCATTAATCCAGAAGGAAAAACATACATAGAAGGAACAGCTGTTGATGAAGTAAACCAATTTGTCTACCTTGGCAGCTACATAGACCAGGATGGTGACACCAGGAAGGAAGTTAGAATTAGAATAGCAAAAGCAGCAGTGTCCTTAAAAAATCTTGAGAACAAATGGAATTCAAAAGTTATAAGCACAAAAACCAAGTTAAGACTATTCGATTCAAATGTGATATCCACCCTCATTTATGCATGCGAACGCTGAAAATCAAATAAATAAATAGACAAGAAATTAGACTCTTTTAAAACAAATGCCTAAGGAAAATACTTGGTATAAAGTGGAATGAATTCAAGAACAACGCAGAGATAAGACAGATGAGCAAATAACAACCTGTCTTATGGGTGATCAGAAAAAGGAGATGGACATATGTCGGCCATGTGATGAGAAGAAGCAATCAGAGAATACAAAAATAAGCTATAAAGTGGAGCACAACAGGCCGAAGAAAATGAGGTCGAGCACGTGAAACTCTGAAGCCAACATTGTTAAGAGAAGCCAGTTTAGTGGACATACCATCGCTTGATGAAGTTGAAAGACTCGCCGAGAACAGGAAATTTTGGCAAACAACTGTGCGAGCCCTATGTAATGTTTAACGGCACGGGAAGGGTGTAAGATGGATGTAAGAAGCATGCCTTAGAGGCACACAGGGATATGGTGCTTGTGCTTATAAAGGAGTGTGGGAGTATATATAACATTTACCAGCTCTCATCTTTGATTGCTGCTGTTATTTTGTTTGAAAAAGTGGATCTTTTTCATTCTGTTGAAAGCATATTTTATCTTGCATATCTTTGTTGCTGCTTGATAGTAGACAAATGTCGTCCGCAAAGTCAAAGTCCTCAGAATGCAAACAACACAGGACTAAAGATCAACGTAGGAAAGACAAAGTTAATGAAGCAAAATGTGAACAACAGAAATGTACTCAGTGTAGATAGCAAGTTAGTGGAGGAGGTCAATGAATTTGTATGCCTTGGCAGTAGAGTAGCAGAAGACGGAGACAGCACAGAGGACATCAACAGCAGACTTACTAGAGCAAATCAGGATTTTGCAGTGCTGCAGAATATAGGGAAATCTAAAAATCTAAGCATGAATACGAAAATCAGGATATTTAAGAGTAATGTTCTAAGTGTACTAATCTATGGAAGTGAATGCTGGAAAATCACCAAAACCATAGAAAACAAGTTGAATTCTTTCCAGACTAAATGTTTACGAAGAATTAGAAAAATATTTTGGCCAAACACCATAAGAAATAACATCTTATTAGCAGAAATGCAGATGAAGCCACTGACAACAATTATTGAGGAAAGACGCTGGCGATGGTTGGGACATGTGCTCCGAATGACTGACAACTCACTACCAAAAATAGCACTAAGATGGACACCACAGGGGAATAGAAGTAAAGGTAGACCAAAAGAGACATGGAGAAGAACAACAGAAAGGATGTTGAGCAATAAAGGGCTCACCTGGGCAAGAGCAGAAAAAAACAGCATTTGTGGAAAACCCTTGGGGAAGCCCTATGTGCCCTGGGCACTTAATGTTCAGAGAGAGAGAGAGAGAGAGAGAGAGAGCATATTTTGCTATTTCCGGTCTTTCATTATTTCCTTGTCGTAGTTCCCATCGTCTATCACCACGTGACCTAGATATGTGAAATTTTTCAAATGTCCCAGCGCTTCTGAATCTGTTTCAGTACTTACGAATGTTCGAGCACATGAAGGCCGAGCTTTACTGTATTTTCAAAGCATTAAGAACTGGGCACGCAGTCCCTGTTTGAAATTCTGCTTTTTATTATAAGGAAAATAGATGGGTATATGGTACAGCTCTACAGGAAAATAGAAGGAGTTAAGAAGGCAGGCAGAAACAATCATGGCAGAAAGCAAGATATGACGGACATACAACCATCCAATATTTTGGCAAATGTTTCTTATCAAGGACCACATAGAAAAACAATGCAACATATAAAAACACGAAAAATGTACAAAAAATATCTAGACTGAGCCTTTTGGCGTCTTCTTTATAAGAAATCGCATTCACGTAACTTTCACTGCATTCCAAACTTTCTGTATTAGATATCACAGATTTGTTACGGATGGTACTGTAACAGTTTATGTTACTAGTGTGAATTCCATTGTGGTTTTTAATGGAGACGCCCATGGTTAAATGTTTACATAATTCAAATTGAAAAAAGAAAACTGAAATAACAAAAACATTTACATTTTAGCCCAATGCAAACAGGAGCAGGGCCGTCTTAAAAGCACCGCGGGCCAGGGACACTAACGTATTCATAGAAATAAAACTGTATGCGATCAATAAAATTAAACTTTTAGATTTACTGTAACAAAATCAATGTTCTCTTTTTTTCCATTTATTTATGAACGAATTCAAACTGATAATCAACATTAATGAGTTGGTGATAAATTCACTGCGGGGCGCGCATGCGTAAAGATGGTTATGTGAGCATAGCCTGATGATGTAGTTAGTCATAGCTTGATGATGTAGTTAGTCATATCTTGATGATATAGTTAGTCATATCTTGATGATGTAGTTAGTCATATCTTGATGATGTAGTTAGTCATAGCTTGATGATGTAGTTAGTCATATCTTGATGATGTAGTTAGTCATATCTTGATGATTTAGTCATAGCCTGATGATGTAGTTAGTCATATCTTGATGATGTAGTTGATCATATCTTGATGATGTAGTTAGTCATATCTTGATGATGTAGTTGATCATATCTTGACGATGTAGATAGTCATATCTTGATGATGTAGTTAGTCATATCTTGATGATGTAGTTAGTCATAGCCTGATGATGTAGTTGATCATATCTTGATGATGTAGTTAGTCATAGCCTGATGATGTAGTTGATCATATCTTGACGATGTAGTTAGTCATATCTTGATGATGTAGTTAGTCATATCTTGATGATGTAGTTGATCATATCTTGATGATGTAGTTAGTCATATCTTGATGATGTAGTTAGTCATATCTTGATGATGTAGTTAGTCATATCTTGATGATGTAGTTGATCATATCTTGATGATGTAGTTAGTCATATCTTGATGATGTAGTTGATCATATCTTGATGATGTAGATAGTCATAGCTTGATGATGTAGGGGGAGCAAGGATTTCTCTCCCCGCCTTATTTCACGTGATCGTTATTTCCCCCCACACAAGAAGTTACGCTGACATTATTAGAGTGTCGGGACCCACCTCTGGCAACTGTCTGGTGTGCTCACGCTTTAAGACGGCACTGAATATAAGAAGCAATCATCATCATCGTCATCATCATCATCATCATCTTTAGGTTCCGTAACGGTAGGCACTGGTTGGCGATCATACAGATCTCGATCTTTATCTTTCCATCAGCTCTGTTTGTTGACTTTGTTATTGTGCCGTCGATTTTTATTCTTTTGGGTCTTTCTCTATTTCTATTCCCATACGTCTTTCCTCTTGTTATGATAGGCAATGGATTAACTGATTGATTGATCTTTATTTCCAAAGGTCTGAGAATTGGGCACGCAGGGCCGTCAGACAATCTGCCCCTTATCTCTTTGTCCCAGACATTCAACATTGACGTATGATGCACATATACCAAACATAACTAACACTGAGAACACCGAAGAAACTACAATAAAATAGGGGTTTCACCTTGCACTCAGTACAGGAAGTAACTCATACTGATACACATCTGCCAAATTACTATTTTCTCTCTCTCTCTCTTTCTCTCTCTCTTCTCTCTCTCTCTCTCTTTCTCTCTCTTCTCTCTCTCTTTCTCTCTCTTCTCTCTCTCTCTCTGAACCTTAAGTGCCCAAGGAACTTGGGGTTTCTTCAAGGGTTTTCCACAAATGCCTGTCTTTTGCCTTTTTACCGCTGTAGCCCAAGTGAGCCCTCTATTGCTCAACATTCTCTCTGTTGTTCTTCTCCATGTCTCCTTTGGTCTACCCTTACTTCTGTTCCCCTGTGGTGTCCATCTTAGTGTTATTTTTTTTTAACTACTGTTCAGGAAGATAAATACAAATAAAATATGGAGGACAGGTAACGTACAGGTCAGACTGTTCTTGCTTCGAATGCACACCTTGTCATGATCGCAGATAACTGAACAGATTACGAAGCTAAATAAAACCAGTTATCACTTGCAGTGATAAAGAATCATCGTCATCATCATCATCATCATGTGCCATCTTCGGTATGGAAGTTGGCGGTAATGAATCCCAAGTTTCCTCGCTTCCTCGCCTTGATGGTACACCCAGCCCTTCACCGACAACAAACTAAACACCAGCTGGAAAACAAAATTGAAAACAGAATCAACACAAGGCCCCATTCATCAACAACAGAGATACCAGCAAACCACAATCTTTCGACTAAGAACGGGACACTGCAGACTTCTAAGCCACTTCTATCTCCTCAAAATATCACACACACATGAGTGTCCCTGGGGCTTTGGGATCCAGGCGCCAGAAGACATCCTGCAAACCTGTCCAAGGCACCCTAACGTCAGAGCACAAATCTTGCCCGAGGGAGATGAACTGAAAGAAAAACTCTGGGGTTCCCACTAAAGCCTGTAGAAAATGGTGAACTTTGTGAAGGCGACAGGACTGGAGATGTAGACGATGGTGGACTTTGTGAAGGCGACAGGACTGGAGATGTAGAAGATGGTGGACTTTGTGAAGGCGACAGGACTGGAGATGTAGACGATGGTGGACTTTGTGAAGCCGACAGGACTGGAGATGTAGAAGATGGTGGACTTTGTGAAGGCGACAGGACTGGAGATGTAGAAGATGGTGGACTTTGTGAAGGCGACAGGACTGGAGATGTAGAAGATGGTGGACTTCGTGAAGGCGACAGAGCTGGAGATTCAACATGACCAAACTTTCTCGAACGCTGAAGAAGGCACACTCAACCAGGCTGTATACTGTCCACTCTCTTATGTATTCCCCCCCTCTTTCTACGTCTCTGCCTACCTCGTAATCTTTTTTCCTATCACTTTTCCTGCTGGGATGAAAACAGAATGAACTAGAATCAGTATATTGTTATTTCTTTTGGTGTGGCCAAAGTATTTTGTTTCCTCGGAGAAGTTCACACCGCACTTGTAGATGTTTCTCTTTTCATTTTCGAAGAAAGTTTGACCTGTTCTCCTGCAGAAACACGTTGTTTCTGTTGCATTTATCTTTCTCTCCGAGTTTTACTTAGAGTCCAGGTTTCTGTTCCGTACAGTGGTACTTGTACTTGTACAAACTCCCTGTAACTGCGAGCTGTTGTTCTTTGCAGCCGATGCTGTAGAGATGTTGAGGCACAGCATGGTAACGGTGTGGGAGTGGATTATGGCGGCTATTTTTTCAGTCCCGGAGTACAGCTAAAAAGCAAGGGGGTGTGCAATGCTTCTTTAGCAGACTCCACCACCATGGAGACTATGGCTGTCCATGCCCCGCTACCCAGGCTAGGCCTGTCCCTGGGGTACCACAGAGAGGTGGGACAGGGTCTTGGTCAGTTATGGGTCACTGATTTCCTCATTGGACACAGTCTTCACCGCCCCGCCCCCTCCCCGTGCAGTGGTACAGAATACAAGTAGATACAGCAATTTAGAAATCTCTTTTTCTTATTATTTTCTGGAGAGATTCCCGGACGACAGTGAATACGCTAAGCCAAGAGTACGCTACGAGAAGTGCACGCTACAAGAGTACGCTACGATAAGTGCACGCTACAAGAGTACGCTACGACAAGTGCACGCTACAAGAGTACGCTACGACAAGTGCACGCTACAAGAGTACGCTACGACAAGTGCACGCTACAAGAGTACGCTACGACAAGTGCACGCTACGAGGTGGGTGCGACTTCTCCCTGATGTTGTCTCCGAGTTCAAATAACAACACCAAAAAAAAAAAAAAAATGCTGTACATCATCTTTATCGTTATTATCATCAAATCTTATGTGATTCTCAAATTTCAGCCAGTCGGATATCATTAATTTCCCGTTGGATTTCTCTGGAAGTTCGTTATTGATTTTTTGTGACAGTTTTTTTTTAATCTATTCGTACGCTTGCAGTTGAGCCACGGGCTTGTATATATACAGGCAGTCTCCCGAATTACAAACGTCCGATTTACGTAAAATCCGTAGTTATAGAACCCCCCCTCCTCCCCTAGAAAAAAATAAACAGGCTTTTATACGAAAATTTCGATTTACAAGCAATCGCTCGTAATAACAGACGGCTCTACTTTGCGGCGCGCATGAAAACATTGCTCGTCTATGGCGGTTCGTCGGTTTCTTTAACTTTCTTTATGCAAAGCAATGTACACTTCATCATCATCATCATCATCATCATCAGTGCTCTGTATTTCAAACGTAGCGTAAAGCATCAACAAAGGTTTCCCAGCCAATCCTGTCTTGCGCAAGCCGGGATAGCTCAATTGAACAGTGTCTTTCACTGCTTCCTTTAGTTCTTCCTGTATTGCGCGTCTTCGTGTCCCCAGTGGCCTGCCCGTCTTTCTTTTCCCTTGAGGTGTCCAAGTCAAGGTGGTGTAAGGGGTGTTGGATAACGGGATATGGACCGCCATAGTCCCCATGGTGGTGGAGTCTGCTAAAGAAGCATTGCACACCCCCTTGCTTTGGCCTTGTTCTTTCCATTCATAGCATGTGGCTCAGCCATTTCCATCTTCGTCTTTTAGTAACGTTCTCAGTACTTACTCGTTTGGCTATTTTCTCTTATGTCACGTGTTCTTCCCAGTGTATTCTTAAAATCATTTATACTTTAGACCAGTGACTGCGCTAACGACACCTCCGGTAAATTACCGATTAAAAAAAGAGAAAATCCGAAGCTTTTGGCGGTCGTCTATTACCGTAACCGGTTTATATTAAACCTATTGAAAAACAAGTAGTGAAAGCGGTTGGAGAGTAATAGGCCCCGAAGACTGATGATACTCGGTTTGCATGTAAGAGAATCAGCAAATTTTGACTTTGATTCAGCGTGTGAGCATTCTGTAAAGTTAAATCACGACGTAAATAAGGTAAGAAAATATGAACGCTTTACATTTACGCTGACGCTGGTAAAGTCCTTTCAAATTGACATTTACAACAAGTATAAAGCAATGAATGCTCATTGAGAAAACTGGTACTTCGGAAAGTACTTCTCGCGAGGTCAAAGACAGGTATAACTACCAGTTGCAGAAAAACCTAGCGCGATCACTGCTATATGCTAGATTTGTTTGCGACTGATCTACAACTCTGACTGCGAAAAGACTTAGGAACGGTACTCGTTCATGGCTCGGGTATTGTCTGTATAGAGGAATGATTCTGACGTGGGAATTCTAATTATATATAAATATGAAAATCAGGATATTTAAGAGTAATGTTCTAAGTGTACTACTCTATGGAAGTGAATGCTGGAAAATCACCAAAACCATAGAAAACAAGTTGAATTCTTTCCAGACTAAATGTTTACGAAGAATTAGAAAAATATTTTGGCCAAACACCATAAGAAATAACATCTTATTAGCAGAAATGCAGATGAAACCACTGACAACAATTATTGATGAAAGACGCTGGCGATGGTTGGGACATGTGCTCCGAATGACTGACAACTCACTACCAAAAATAGCACTAAGATGGACACCACAGGGGAGTAGAAGTAAGGGTAGACCAAAAGAGACAAGGAGAAGAACAACAGAAAGGATGCTGAGCAATAGAGGGCTCACCTGGGCAAGAGCAGAAAAAAAGGCGAAGGACAGGCATTTGTGGAAAACCCTTGCGGAAGCCCCATGTGCCCTGGGCAGTTAAGGTTCAGATATATATATATATATATATATATATATATATATACACACACATACTGACAGCCCTGTGTATATCATGCATGTAAAAGGTTCACTTTCTCGGTCAACATTCTTTGCCCTGAGTTGCAGCTTTTCTAACATAGAGGTCAGGTGGCCCTTTTTATAACTGGATTTATTGGAGTGCGCCGAACTCGGATTACAACTGCCCCGTGTGATGTCTATGAGCTTCATCTGAAATACAAGTTCCTTCTCGAAAAGCGAAGATAACGGCAGGCGCATGTTTTCAGAATGAAGACAGCGGGTTGTATCCCAGATGAACTGGCCTTCAGTCGACTCAAATTTAAAACAAACAAAAAAAAAAAGAGTAAACTGTGGATAGGAAATGTCACCTCTGAAATCAGAGACACGGCTGGACACACTGGATTACTATAGCATTTCCTGAGTTACTAGATGTGGGGGGCGGGGGTAGTTCAAGCCTAGGTAGAACACACGTTTTAGCAAGAGACGAAGTGAACGTTGGCCATTTGGTCACGTGACTGAGTTGTTAGAGAACTTGGTCGCTGGATAGGTTTTCGACTAGATTTTAGAAGAAAGGACAGCTGTGTGGAAGCTAGATGATGGATGTATGAAAGTATGTGAATCTTTCATCTGTCTACACGAGTGCTAGGAAAGTGAGGAAACATGGAGTGTGAGATCTTGGAGCTGGGCTCATACTTGGACATGTTCTTCATTGCAGAGGGTGTGCCTGAGCCGCTGCGAACGTTGGCGTGAAATGTTTCGTTTGTCTGGATGCTGTTGTATGTTCAGCTGTCATTACTTACAATATGAGTTACCACGCATACGCTCATCCACCACTAGATCACGTGTACACATAGGAGGACAAACCTGTACACTCATCCGCCACTAGATCACTTGTACACATATGAGGACAAAACCTGTATACTCATCCGCCACTAGATCAAGTATACACATATGAGGACAAAACCTGTACACTCATCCACCACTAGATCACGTGTACACATATGAAGACAAACCTGTACACTCATCCGCCACTAGATCACTTGTACAAATATGAGGACAAACCTGTACACTCATCCACCACTAGATCACGTGTACACATATGAGGACAAACCTGTATACTCATCCGCCACTAGATCATTTGTACACATATGAGGACAAACCTGTATACTCATCCGCCACTAGATCACTTGTACACATATGAGGACAAACCTGGTTCTAAGGACTGTTATTGCCAGAGGTGGGGTGGAGAATTCGATCTCCACTCCAACGGCGCGCGTCTCAAACAGCCTCTGGCAGTCAAGTCCAGCTCCTGGCCTTCCCGTGGCAGAACTGTTTAAACTGACAGGAGAAGGGGCAAGGGCGAATATCTGGCGCCTGAAAACGAGACACTTAGGGTAGATGAGTGGCACGCTTGGTAGCTCATCTGCCGCTGCTGGCGAGACTCTTCAGCTGCTGTGCGTGGAGCGGTGCTCCTCCCGGCCAATGAAGAAAGGTGCAAATTGGTTGCCGCGTGGCACCACTGCGGAAAAGGTGGTAGAAAGGATAAAGCGAAGCAAACAGTCAAATCACGGCACCTCTGGTCTGGAGGTCGGCCACGTCCTGAGTGCACTCATATCGGGTGAAGTGCATGAACCGGCTTGTCCCAGAGGTTAAGACACTGCTGGCGAGAGTCTTCGAATGCCGCGCGTGGAGTGAAGCTCCTACCGGTCAAGGAAGAAAATGCGGAAAAGAAATAAAGGTTGCTGTGCGGTGCCGATGTGAATAGGTAAAGGAAAAAGATAAAGTGAAGTTTAATCGGTATGTCCAGTAGTATCGCTACGAGAGCTACACATACCACGGCGCCTCTGCTCTAGAGGCCGGCCACGTCCGAAATACACCTACACTGGTGAAATATCCCTAAACCGGCATGCACCAGGGGTGAAACTTGCTGGCTAGACATGTCATGCCACCTCCGCTCTAGAGGTTGGTCACGCCTGATATACACCCATACTGGTGAAATATGCCTGAACCGGCTCACTCCAGGGGTGAAACTTGAAGGCTACGCATGCCACGGCACCTCTGCTCTAGAGGTCGGTCACGTCTCAAACACGCCTACACTGGGATAATATGCCTAAACCGGCTCAACCCAGGGGTGGAAGTCACTAGTGGCGAGGATTCGTCCTCCTGGACAAAAGCTCCATCCTGGTCACAACTAGGAAGTGTAGCGGCCACGACCACAAAATGTTGAAGTCGGAGACACTGGACCAGGGCAGTCTAGATAGGCAACCACCTCTCACCCGGCGGGGATGTATGCGTATCCTAATCTCGCTGAGGTTTTCCGATGAGAAAGTCCAACACTGGACTGGATGGGCAACCACCTCTCACCCGGCGATGATACATGGGTATCTTACAACACGTCGAGGTTTTCCCGTGAGAAAGTCCAACTCTGGCCTGGGTGGGCTACCACCTCTCACCCAGCGGGGATATACTGATATCCAAAACACGTCGAGGTCTTCCGGTGAGAAAGTCCAGCTCTAGACTAAACTGGTGCAACGAAAACCACGGTGTCACGCAATCGCGCTTCCGGGACCCACCAAGAACACAGGCTCAAGCCCTGCGATACTCTGAACCCCATGTGGTCCTCTCGGGGATCTCGTGTGGTCCTTCCGGGGACCACACGGGGGACCACAGGACTTAACGTGGACCACAGGCGTAAATTCAGTAGGATCACGGGGCGGTCTTGGTGGTAGAAGCGAACGAAGAAGAAGAAGGAGGACAAACCTGTACATTCATCCACCACTAGATCACTTGTACACATATGAGGACAAACCTG
Organism: Achatina immaculata; assembly: GCA_009760885.1. Lineage (NCBI taxonomy): Eukaryota > Metazoa > Mollusca > Gastropoda > Stylommatophora > Achatinidae > Lissachatina > Lissachatina immaculata. Next base: position 30,209,654 of record CM019710.1, on the reverse strand, counting down.
TACACTCATCCACCACTAGATCACGTGTACACATATGAGGACAAACCTGTACACTCATCCACCACTAGATCACTTGTACACATACGAGGACAAGCATGTACACTCATCCACCACTAGATCACTTGTACACATACGAGGACAAAGCATGTACACTCATCCACCACTAGATCACCCTATACACTCATCCACCACTAGATCACCCTATACACTCATCCACCACTAGATCACACAGTACATATCTGAACACAAGCTTCTACACTACTTAAACAAAAAAGCTGCCAGTCCACGAAGGAAGGAGCAGAATACCACATGAAGATCATCTACATGAGCATTATCCTTCACCATCTGTAACGGTCATGCAACATTTTAAAAAAAAGAGAACGAGAGGACGACAGAGATGGAGATGGATAGACCAGAAACAGAAGGGGAAATAAGCTGACCAGGTGAAAGCTGAAAGACAAGTCATTGTGTTGACAAGTCACTGCCCACGTTGTACTTCTGTGACTGTCCTCCAAGCCCGGTTGTGGAAGTACTCGCAACGTGTTTGTGTTGTTTGCCTTCCAGGAGAAGACAACTCAATCAACATTGGATGAATCATGCAGTCACGGCACTCAATCGAAATCTGAACAAAACTGAAGCCTTTCAGTGTGTGATTTCCTCTCAGATTTTTGTCCGTTTTTGTTTTTTTTTTGGTCTAGCTGATTAAATTCAGTTTTTTTAGAGCGAAATTTATGGAATTCTGTTTCAGTTTTTAATTTGGAATATTAGCCTTTTTTTAAAATTCATTGATGGTATTTTATTTCTTTGTTTCTATTTTATGACATTTCAGTCATTATGATATCGACAAGAATGGTGATTGTGGGTGAGCTCAAGACTGGTAGCAGCTGGGTTGACGCGTGAGTATGGGGGGATGGGGGAGGGAGTGAGATGGTGTATAAGTGAAAGTGTGTTGGGCGGTAGTGTGGAAGTGATGTGGCTTTTGAGTCGGAGGTTTTATGGCTTTTTGGTGAAAGTTTGATGGCATTTGTGTGGAGTGAGAATAAATGTGTGTATGGAGAGACGGCTTTTTGTGTGGAGAGAGAATAAATGTGTGTATGGAGAGACGGCTTTTTGTGTGGAGAGAGAATAAATGTGTGTGTGGAGAGACGGCTTTTTGTGTGGAGAGAGAATAAATGTGTGTATGGAGAGACGGCTTTTTGTGTGGAGAGAGAATAAATGTGTGTATGGAGAGACGGCTTTTTGTGTGGAGAGAGAATAAATGTGTGTATGGAGAGACGGCTTTTTGTGTGGAGAGAGAATAAATGTGTGTATGGAGAGACGGCTTTTTGTGTGGAGAGAGAATAAATGTGTGTATGGAGAGACGGCTTTTTGTGTGGAGAGAGAATAAATGTGTGTATGGAGAGACGGCTTTTTGTGTGGAGAGAGAATAAATGTGTGTGTGGACATATGTTTTTTTTGTATTGAGACAGAATAATTGCGTGTGTGGAAATATGGTTTTTTTGTGTGGAGAGATAATAAATGTGTGTGTGGAAATATGGTTTTCTGTATGGGGAGAGAATAACTGTGTGCTGGAAATATGGTTTTTTATGTGGAGAGATAATAAATATGTGTGTGGAAATACGGTTTTTTGTGTGGAGGGATAATAAATGTGTGTGTCCAAATATGGCTTTTTGTGTGGTAACTGATAAGTTCGCAGCATAAGGTACAGGTACTTGAAACACACAGTTGATAGTAGGTGCATTTGTAGACCAGGTTAATGTAAGATTAAACACAAAGTTTCAAGAAATTAACTGCAACCAATTTTTTGTATACAGGCTACTGAACTGGTAAGGGGTGTCAGACATTGAGAAAATAGATAACATTTCTCATCTAACAGTCATTTGCTACATCTACATCAAGGGCTTATCATCGAAGGAGATCCATGAGGATATGGTAGATACTCTAGGGGAGAGTGCCCCTTCTTACAGCACAGTGAAGAAATGGGCAGGTCAATTCAAACAAGGAAGGGAGAGTCTGGAAGATGATCCCCATCCAGGAAACCACCGATGAAACCAACGACAGAATCCATGACATGATAATGGAGAATCGACGATTAACTGAGCGGTACATTGATATTGAGTTGGGCATCTCCCAGGAACGTGTTCATGCCATTATCCACAGTGATCATCAAATGACAAAGGTCTCTGCTCGATGGGTCCCGAAACTTCTTGGAGCTGATCACAAACGACAGCGTCTCAACATATCAAGAGACAATCTCGACCATTTTTCTGAAAATCCTGAAATGTTTCTTCAGCAATTTGTGACTATGGATGAGACTTGGGTTCATCATTTTCAACCAGAAACAAAAGAACAGTCAAAGCAGTGAAAACGTCATTGATCCCCACCTCCAAAGAAAGCAAAGGTGGTTCTGTCTGCAGGCAAAGTGATGGATTCCATCTTTTGGGGTTCAGAAGGTGTGCTATTGGTAAACTATCTTCAAAAGGGCAGAACGGTCACCGAGGCCTATTACGCTAATCTTGTGAAGCAACTGCAGGTCGAACTGAAGGAAAAGCATCGAGGGAAATTGGCGAGAGGAGTTATCTTTCAGCAAGACAATGCTCCAGTTCACAAGTCGGCGGTGGCAATGGCTGCCATTCATGAATGTGGCTTCCAGCTTCTTGAACATCCTCCTTATTCTTCAGATTTGGCCCTTTCGGCCTATTACCTGTTTACCAAACTCAAAAAGGAGTTCAGTGGTCGCAAATTTGCTTCAGATGATGACGTCATTCATGCTGTAGACAACTTTCTACTGGCACAAGATGCTGACTTTTACAAAGAAGGGATCCGTATGCTCCAGGATCGCTGGACTAAGTGCATAAATTTGCAAGAGGACTATGTTGAGAAATAACCCCAAAAACGTTGTCCACAAATAATCCGTTGTACTTTATGCCGAGAACTTATCAATCACCCCTCGTAAATGTGTGGTGGAAATATGTTTTTGTGTGTGGAGAGAGAATAAATGTGTGTGTGGAAATATGTTTTTGTGTGTGGAGAGAGAATAAATGTGTGTGTGGAAGTATGTTTTTGTGTGTGGAGAGAATAAATGTGTGTGTGGAAATATGTTTTTGTGTGTGGAGAGAGAATAAATGTGTGTGTGGAAATATGTTTTTGTGTGTGAGAGAGAATAAATGTGGTGTGGAAATATGTTTTTGTGTGTGGAGAGAGAATAAATGTGTGGTGGAAATATGTTTTTGTGTGTGGAGAGAGAATAAATGTGTGTGTGGAAATATGTTTTTGTGTGTGGAGAGAGAATAAATGTGTGTGTGGAAGTATGTTTTTGTGTGTGGAGAGAGAATAAATGTGTGTGTGGAAATATGTTTTTGTGTGTGGCGAGAGAATAAATGTGTGTGTGGAAATATGTTTTTGTGTGTGGAGAGAGAATAAATGTGTGTGTGGAAGTATGTTTTTGTGTGTGGAGAGAATATGAGTGTTGGTGGAGAAGTGACATTTGTGTGGCAGAAGAATATATATATATATATATATATGACCCTTAAGTGCCCAGGGCACATGGGGCTTCCGCAAGGGTTTTCCACAAATGCCTGTCCTTCGCCTTTTTTTTCTGCTCTTGCCCAGGTGAGCCCTCTATTGCTCAACATCCTTTCTGTTGTTCTTCTCCATGTCTCTTTTGGTCTACCCTTACTTCTGTTCCCCTGTGGTGTCCATCTTAGTGCTATTTTTGGTAGTGAGTTGTCAGTCATTCGGAGCACATGTCCCAACCATCGCCAGCGTCTTTCCTCAATAATTGTTGTCAGTGGCTTCATCTGCATTTCTGCCAATAAGATGTTATTTCTTATGGTGTTTGGCCAAAATATTTTTCTCCCCCATATACATATATATATATATATATATATATATATATATATGGGGAAGGAGATGGCATATGTGTATAGTGAGAACAAATTGTGGTTGGAGAAATGTGTGGGGAAGAGATGGAATTTATATGGAGTGAGATCAAATGTGGGAAATGAGAATATATGTGTATGAGAAAAATAGAATTTATGTGGAAAGGAGGTAGTATTTGTGTGGGGGAGCGGTATATGTGTGGAGGCGAGGTGACATTTGTGTGGAGACGATGTGATGCAATGTGAGCTTTAGATGTCACGTGTATGAGATGACATTTGTGGAATAGAGATGGCATTATTGAAAGTGAGATGGCATTTGTGGAAGCGAGATGGCATTAGTCGAAGCAAGATGGCATTCGTGAAAGTGAGATGACATTATTGAAAGTGAGATGGCATTAGTCGAAGCAAGATGGCATTCGTGAAAGTGAGATGGCATTATTGAAATTGAGATGGCATTCGTAAAAGTGAGATGGCTTTATTGAAAGAGAGGTGTCATTCGTGGAAGTGAGATGGCATTAATGAAAGCGAAATGCCATTCGTGGAAGTGAGATGGTATTCGTGACATTCAGATGGCATTTTAAACTGAGATTACATTTACGAAGAGGAAGATGACATCTGAGAAAGATTACATCATGACAGATGACCGTAACATTTCACGAACCCAACTCAGTTTTAACGGGACATAAAAAAACACAGTAATTAAAAAAAATATCAAAGGCTATTTAAGACAAACATGGCCGACGTCAACATTACATCAATCTGATCTAATCAGCGGGGGTAGTAAACTGCCAGCTTAATGAAACATGTTAAACTGTTTTAAGTAGGGAGATTTCAAACTGAGAAATATTCAGATATTTTCTGCCAGAGATTATCCCTTTAGTGCGAAGAAGATGAAAACCAAACACAAATCATGCCCAATTGATGGAAGCTGTGGTAAAGTTTGTTTTCTGGATGCTAGGAAAGTTCTGTAAACCAGGAGCTAATGAAGGATTTAAATAGTTATTAGGAAGACAAGACGCAAGATTAATACACTTGAAAGATGCTCTCTGTCTCTGTCTTCCCTTTAGCTTTTGTAATTCGCGGTCTTCCCTCTCCAAGAAGATCTAATTTGAACCTTCCCATGTTTTTTTTTAAATGGGGATTTTTGTGTTTACTTTCCTCATTTTATGTGATTTACCCTTTGAGAATTTCGATGATTTGAACTATTTATTTCTTTTTGATGGAAAAAGAATGACACGAAGGAAAAGCTGGAGGAAATGAAGAAAGTGCAGGAGAGGGGCTAGAGGGAGGGAGAGAGAGAGAGAGAGAGAGAGAGAGAGAGCAAAAGATGAAGATGATGAAGTTTGGATTGGGTGTAGTTTGAGGACAAGGGACAAAACAAGTTGGAGATCTCTTGGTGACCAGTCTGTCCCAGGGAGATGGCACATGATGATGATGACGACGACGACAATGTGGACTTAAAGACAGAAGATTAGAAGGATATGTTGGAGCTAGACATCAGTTGCACCAAGAGCTAATAAGATTTGCTAGCAGCCTTAATTAAGATAACATTACATCGTTTCCTCAACAGAGTTTTATAAATAGACGAGATACACGAAGAATAGACGAAAAGAAGAGGGGAAATGCGGAAAAGGTGGGGGAGGTGGGGGTGGGATGTACTGAAGACGATGAAGATGAGGAAATGAAATAAGATAAATGACAACACCAAGGAAATTAAGAAACCGCGGTGATGATTTTTCTTCCTTTCAGTTTTATATTTCTGTAACATCAACTGATAACATTATATTCCACTAACATCAACTGATAGTATTATAATCCACTAACATCAACTGACAACATTATATTCCACTAACATCAACTGATAACATTATATTCCACTAACATCAACTGACAACATTATATTCCACTAACGTCAACTGACAACATTATATTCCACTAACATCAACTGATAACATTATATTCCACTAACATCAACTGACAACATTATATTCCACTAACGTCAACTGACAACATTATATTCCACTAACATCAACTGATAACATTATATTCCACTGACATCAACTGATAATATTACATTCCACTAACATTAACTGACAACATTATATTCCACTAACATTAACTGATAACATTATATTCCACTAACATTAACTGACTACATTATATTCCACTGACATCAACTGATAATATTACATTCCACTAACGTTAACTGACAACATTATATTCCACTAACATTAACTGATAACATTATATTCCACTAACATCAACTGACTACATTATATTCCACTAACATCAACTGACAACATTATAATCCACTAACATCAGATGACAACATTATATTCCACTAACATCAGCGGACAACATTATACTCCACTAACATCAACTGACAACATTATATTCCACTAACATCAGCTGAGAACGTTATATTCCACTAGCATCAGCTGACAACATTATATTCCACTAACATCATCTGACATTACACTCTAGTAACATCAACTGACAACATTATATCCCACTAACATCAGCTGACACTACACTCCAGTAACATCAACTGACAACATTATATTCCACTAACATCAGCTGACAACATTATATTCCACTAACATCAGCTGACATTACACTACAGTAATATCAACTGACAACATTATATTCTAGTAACATCAGCCGACAACACTACCAGTAATATTAACAAACAACGTTACATTCCAATAACATCAACTGACAAAATTACACTACAAGTAATATCAACAGACAGCATTACATTCCAGTAACATCAACTGACAATATTACACTCCAGTAACATCAACTGACAATATTACATTCCAGTAACATAAAATGACAAAATTACACTACAAGTAAGATCAACAGATGACATTACATTCCAGTAACACCAACTGACAATTTTACATTCCAATAAAATCAACAGACAACATTACATTCCAGTAACATCAACAGACAGCATTACATTCCAATAACATCAACAGACAATATTACACTACAAGGAACATCAATAGATGACATTCTCTCTCTCTCTCTCTCTCTCTCTCTCTCTCTCTGAACCTTAGGTGCCCAGGGCACATGGGGCTTCCGCAAGGGTTTTCCACAAATGCCTGTCCTTCGCCTTTTTTAATAGATGACATTACATTCCAGTAACATCAACAGACAACATTGCAATTCATTAATATTATATTCTAGTGAAATTTCAAGAGAAAACAATAACGTCATATTATAGCAACACAACTTAAGTATTATTTGAGAAATACAACAAATGGCAATAATAATATTATAATAAAAAAATATATACATATATATGATACATGACAATAACGTACTATTCCAGTAATATAAGGACTGGCACTAATATAACATTCCATTAATTTAGTAACTGAAAATAACATCATTGTCCAACAATATAGCAACTGACAGTAGCACTGTAGTCCAACAGCATAGCAACTGACAATAATACCATAGTTCAACAATACAGCTACTGATATTAACATCATAGTCAAACAATATAGCAACTGAAAATAACATCATAGTCCAACAATGTAGCAAATGACAATAGCATAGTCTTACAATACAACAACTGACAATAACATAATAGTACAACAATACAGCATTTGACAGCAACATAGTCTAACCATATAACAACTGACAGTAACATCATAGTACAACAATATAGCAGTCGACAATACCATAGTCTAACAATATAATAACTGACAGTAACATCATATTCTAAGAGCACTGAAACTGACATGTTAAATTTCTCCTTAGAACCAACATATATATGTTAACTTTCTCCTTCGAGCAAACATATACGTTAACAATCTATCTATTACTTCTAAATCATCATTTCTGTTACCATCATCTCAGCACGGGATGTCAGTACAAGACTCAGACATGCGCACTCACGCTCTTGCCAAATGCCCAGCCTTTGAAGGACTACAGATCAGAATTAGCTGGGACAACCCGTCCTGACAACGCGCATAATAATCAGTCATAATAACGAATGATAATTCCATTAGATATGATGAAGAGTGAGATTAACAGATTATCAAGGCTGGAAGCTAGGTGTTATAGACAGGGAAACAACCACACTGCGCGTCGGATCACCAGAAAATTACTCACTCTCGCCCCTCCCCGAAAGAAGATCGTTCCGTCTCTTTTGGTTGCTGATGTTCTAAGAATAGTCATATACCAGGTATAAGAGATGCCTTTTTCTTTAAAAAAAAATTCATGGAAGAGCATTTACCCTAAATACGTGAAAAACGTATTCTAATGATGGAGGAGTGTATGTTTGATGACTCATGTTGTAAGTAGTGACAGACAAACAATGCAACAACACCCACAAAAAACGAACAGCATACGGTGATTTTGTCCTCGATTACCTGAAGAAGAGGTAGAAGCATAAGTCCAACTCCGAGATCTCACATAGACAACGTACTTCACCTTTGATTACTTTCTCGCCACACAGGTACAAAGACCTCTAGTACTTCCATATATCCATCCTCTAGCTTTCACACAGCTGTCCTCTAGCTTCCACACAGCTGTTCTCTAGCTTCCACACAGCTGTTCTCTAGCTTCCACACAGCTGTTCTCTAGCTTCCACACAGCTGTTCTCTAGCTTCCACACAGCCGTCCTCTAACTTCCACACAGCCGTCCTCTAGCTTCCACACAGCTGTTCTCTAGCTTCCACACAGCCGTCCTCTAACTTCCACACAGCTGTTCTCTAGCTTCCACACACCCGTCCTCTAACTTCCACACAGCTGTTCTCTAACTTCCACACAGCTGTTCTCTAACTTCCACACAGCTGTTCTCTCTCTCTCCAAAAGTCCAACCAAAAGCTCTTCTAGTGACCAAGGTTCACAAGGTCACGTGGTTAAACTAGCGTTGTAGTTAGGCTTGAGCAGCTAGGACGCACCTACTAACCCAGATAGGACACACCTACTAACCCAGATAGGACACACCTACTAATCCAGCTAGGATACACCTACTAGCCCAGCTAGGACACAACTACTAACCCAGCTAGGACACACCTACTAATCCAGCTAGGACACACCTACTAACCCAGCTAGGACACACCTACTAATCCAGCTAGGACACACCTACTAATCCAGCTAGGATACACCTACTAATCCAGCTAGGACACACCTACTAATCCAGCTAGGACACACCTACTAATCCAGCTAGGACACAACTACTAACCCAGCTAGGACACACCTACTAATCCAGCTAGGACACACCTACTAACCCAACTAGGACATACCTACTAACCCAGCTAGGACACACCTAGCTAGGAAACACCTACTAACCCAGATAGGACACAAACGCTACCCCAGCTAGGAAACACCTACTAACCCAGATAGGACACACCTACTAACCCAGCTAGGACACAAACGCTACCCCAGCTAGGAAACACCTACTAACCCAGATAGGACACACCTACTAACCCAGCTAGGAAACACCTACTAACCCAGCTAGGACACACCTAGCTAGGATACACCTACTAACCCAGCTAGGACACACCCAGCTAGGAAACACCTACTAACCCAGCTAGGAAACACCTACTATCCCAGCTAGGACACAAACACTAACCCAGCTAGGACACAAACACTAACCCAGCTAGATACACCTATTAACCCAGCTAGGACACACCTACTATCCCAGCTAGGACACAAACACTAACCCAGCTAGGACACAAACACTAACTCAGCTAGGATACACCTACTAACCCAGCTAGGATACACCCACTAACCCAGCTAGGATACACCTACTAACCCAGCTAGGACACACCCACTAACCCAGCTAGGATACACCTACTAACCCAGCTAGGACACACCTACTAACCCAGCTAGGATACACCTACTAACCCAGCTAGGACACACCCACTAACCCAGCTAGGATACACCTACTAACCCAGCTAGGACACACCCACTAACCCAGCTAGGATACACCTACTAACCCAGCTAGGATACACCCACTAACCCAGATAGGACACACCTACTAACCCAGCTAGGATACACCCACTAACCCAGCTAGGACACACCTACTAACCCAGCTAGGACACACCTACTAACCCAGCTAGGACACACCTAGTAACACACATACTGATCGCCAAGGCTATCTAGGATGACATGTCATTATTGGCATGTATATGTCACGAGTTAAGTTAACCCTTAGTTAAGCTAACCATGTGAGAGAAGAAAAGACAAGATTGGAGAGAGAGAGAGAGAGAGAGACTAGCTGCCGTAATGACAGGATAAACTAACTGTTGGTTCTACCCTGTAAATGACACTTCTCTCGTCTTAAATGACAGCCATGAAGGAAGTTAGATGTCAGCTCCTGCTGAAACTTTCCCAGCATGACTTAACTCAGCAACTTCTTCTCTCTGTTCTCGTTTATTTATAAATGAAAGGAATTATCCTTCAGTCAACTTTCTGGTCTGTGTGTTTACAATGATGACGACTTTACCCTGAGTTTAAATATCAGACGTTGCCGACGTAAATATGATCGAGCGAGAGAACGAACAGACTTTATTTTCGAAGAGTTAAGAATTGGGCACGCAGGCTCGTCAGCCATTCTGCCCTTCATCATACAGCTTTCACTCAGTCACAGATATTCAGCATTTATTTTGAACAGAATATGCATGAAAAAGCAAAAATTCAGTAAATAAATAAACCCTTTATCTCCACACACTCCACGTTGTCCTTTATGCAACTACATGAGATAAACTTTATTACATTATCAATTAATAGGTTTTTCTATCTCATGTTATGTTTCTTTGTTGTTATTGTTCACTTCATGTTTCTTTGTTGTTATTGTTCATGCTTCTGTATTGTTATTTTTAACTTAATTTTCTTTGTTGTTATTGTCAACTTCATTTTTGTTGTTGTTATTGCTAACTTCATGTTTCTTTGTTATTATTGTTCTCTTCATGTGTCTTTGTTGTTACTGTTAACTTCATGTTTCGTTGTTGTTACTGTTAACTTCATGTTTCTTTGTTGTTATTGTTAACTTCATGTTTCTTTGTTGTTACTGTTAACAAATTGTTAACTTAATGTTTCTTTGTTGTTATTGTTAACTTCATGTTTCTTTGTTGTTATTGTTCTCTTCATGTGTCTTTGTTGTTACTGTTAACTTCATGTTTCGTTGTTGTTACTGTTAACTTCATGTTTCTTTGTTGTTATTGTTAACTTAATGTTTCTTTGTTGTTATTGTTAACTTCATGTTTCTTTGTTGTTATTGTTCTCTTCATGTGTCTTTGTTGTTACTGTTAACTTCATGTTTCTTTGTTGGTATTGTTAACTTCATGTTTCTTTGTTGTTACTGTTAACTTCATGTTTCTTTGTTGTTGTTGTTGTTGTTGTTGTTGTTGTTAACTTCATTCCTGAGGCACCTTACATGACAGCAGCAGCCCTTCACAACAGCCTGTACCATCAATACTGTGAAGACTAGTTCGTGTACAGCTGAGGATAAACGTTGTCCGCCTTCATACATTTCTCTCACTCTCAATGTCACCTCCAAAGTGATCGAAACAGATTTGTAAGCGGGGTTATCTCCCTCCATTACTAAACCCAACAATTAGTCTTCTCCTGCTGGCAGTGCAGTTCCTGTGTTCTCTCTTGAATATCTGAACTGGAAAACGTATTTTCTTGTCGAAACTAAGTAGATCATTCTAAATTTCCTTGTCTAAGATTTCAGTTATTGGAGCTGCCCAGCTGTTCGGTTGTTGTTCTAACATGTCTGCTGTATTCTGCTGACAGGAGCGTGTCACTTGAGCAGGGTCTTACTTGTGTGAGACGTGGTCACTTGGGCCTGGATCGGTCTCTGTGTGTGTGCGTGTGTGTGTGTGTGTGTGCGTGTGTATGTGTGTGTGCGTGTGTATGTGTGTGTGTGTGTGTGTTTCAGAAGTTTTGTACAAGCTTTATGCCTGTGAGAAATTTCTTATATAACTACAGAGAGAAAAAGAGAGAGAGAAGCACAGAAAGAGAGAGAAAGAGAAAGATATATATATATATATAGAGAGAGAGAGAGAAAGAGACGGAGAAATAGAGAGAGAGGGAGTGAAAAGGAGAGAGAGAAAGAGAGAGATAAAAAGAGAGAGATATAGAGAGAGATAAGAGAGAGATAGTGAGAAAGAGAGAAACAGAGAGAGAGAGAGAAAGAGAGAGATAGAGAGACAGAGAAAGAAAGAGAGAGGCAGATAAAGTAGAGAGAAAGAGAGAGAGTAAGAGAGAAAGAGAGACAGATAGAGAGACAGAAATAAAGAGAGAGATAAACAGAGAGATATAGAGAAACAGAGAGTAACCGAGAGAGATAGAGAGAAGGAGAGAGAGGAAAGAGAGAGATGAAAAGAGATAGAGATAGAGAGAAAGAGAAAAATAGAGAGAAAGAGAGACAGAGAGAAAGACAGAGATAGAGAAAGACAGAGACTGATAGAGAGAAAGAGAGAGATAAAGAGAGACAAAGAGATAGAGAGAGATAATGAGAGAGATAAAGAGAGATAGAGAGAGATAATTAGAGAGATATAGAGAGATAGAGGGATAGAAAGAAAGAGATAGATAGAGAGAAAGAGTGATAAAGAGAGAGATAACGAAAGATAGAGAGAGAGAGAAGGAAAGAGAGAGTATATATTAATACCCTGGATGATGCTCCTAATTGCTGGTCCTAAGAACGGAACTTGAGTCACAGCAAAACGGGCTCTTATAAAATTTATTTTTAATGCTTAGGTTAAAGTGAAAAGACCACTTCAAGAAACTGTCAGTTACAGGGTATACCATCTTCCCAGCGTCCATTGGGGTGTGGGGGGAGGGACATGAAGAAATAATGGTTGTTTGTTTAGATCAGTCTCCCCGATGAATGCTGGCGATGGTTGGGACATGTGCTCCGGATGACTGACAACTTACTACCAAAAATAGCACTAAGATGGACACCACAGGGGAACAGAAGTAAGGGTAGACCACAGGAGACACGAAGACGAACAAGAGAGAGGTTGCTGAGCAACAGAGGGCTCACCTGGGCAGGAAGGGAAAAAAAAAAACAAAGGACAGACATTTGTGGAAAACCTTTGCGGAAGCCCCATGTGCCCTGGATACTTTAGGTTCAGAGAGAGAGAGAGAGAATGAGAGAGAGAGGAAAAAGAGAGAGAGAGAGGGAGAGAGGAAAGAGAGAGAGAGAGAGAGATAAGAGAGAATGAGAAAGAGAGGAAGAGAGAGGAAAGAGAGAGAGAGAGAGGAGAGAGTGGTGCCCCCATGTGCACAGACTAAATTTTTCATTTTCTCGTTAACAGAAAAGAAAACAAAATACCCGGATCTTATGTGGATTCGAACCCAATTCTCCTGGACGAAAGTTTATGCTCAACGCGCTAGGACCAGTTATCTTTTAGAAAACAACGCATTTTGTTGCTATTTTGTGTAATCTTTTAATTGTACTGCATGTAGTAATGCCTGAGAGGAAGGGTTAGCTTTGGGTTATTCAAGTTTCTTGGTGACATGCGAATAATTAGTGTATAAGCTTATAAAGAACTACAAAACTGAACTACAAAAATAAGATTTTTAAGGGCATGCATCTTTCCCATGGCAACATATGCCTGTGAGACCTGGACACTTAACAAAACAACTGAGAAACGCATAAATGCCTTTGAATGTAATTGCTACAGAAGAGTCCTTTAAATATCATGGACAAAAAAAAGAAATTAATATTGAAGAAGATTGACTAGTAAAGAGGATTAAACAGAGAAAACTTAAATATTCTGGACATATTAAACGCCATAATAATCTAGAGAAGACCGTCTTGGAAGGGTACATAATAGGGAAAAGAAAGAGAGGAAGACCAAGGCGAAGATGGCTGCAAGACATCGTTGATGATCTGCGAATGGACACATCAGCAGCAGGGCATCTTTCTTACAACCGAGAGCCCTACAGGAGAGCGGGTATGGAGCCAAAGTTCCGCAAGGGACATGCAAATGAATGACTGAAGTACAAGTATATAAAACAGAGCGCATTAGTGAGACAGGCAAACCCCAGCCGCTTTACACGAGATATCAGTGTACAGGATTTAAAACACCCAAGGGATGTTTCATCGTGCTCTCATTCGCTAGTACGTGCAGGCTTTGTCATGATCATAGACGAAGATCATGAGAGAAGTTTCTTTAAGGAGAAAGGGAAGGCAGCCCAGCCGACTGGCAAACACCAGGAGAAGCGAAGAATGGACAAACATGATCGCCAAACCCCACTGTCCCTGCATTGAATGAATGAATGAATGAATGAATGAATGAATGAATGGTACCACATTTAACCACATCACGCTACTTAGGAACAACCTTATAGAGATTATGCGAACAATCAAATTATTTACACTTCAAAAGAAAGAAAGAAAGAAAGAAAGAAAGAAAGAAAGAAAGGAAAGAACAAAGAAAGAAAGAAAAAAAGAAAAAAAGAAGAAAGAAAGGTTATGAAACGCCCCTCCCCCCTCCCAAAAAAAAGAAAAAAACAACCCAGGCTAGATTGTTCCCTGATGCGACAGAATTTAAGCTCTCCATACATGCCTGACTTCCAATTCAAAGCACGTGCATGCAAAAATAAACACGATTGATTTCTATCAGGGGGGTGGGGGATATAGCTATGAGGCACAGAAGCAACCACCAGAAGTGCAGTTAGACATGCAAATTTGGCATCTGGTGCAATGACAATCAGGTATATTGGATTTTGAATTCTGAACAAGAAAGTGAATTATGTATCCGACCGGATACAATGTCCGTCGTTCGTGAAGTGTTTCGCTGTAACAATGACTCCTTTCATAGGCTATTCTCACAATTTTATTTTGAGCCAAGAAACAAAACTATTTTCCAATTAGATCTTCGTGTATGTTTCACTGCTAGTTTAGTCCCTTCGGTACTTTAAGTTCTCAGTCAATTCTTATAACTTCACTCTCATACAATTCTTATAACTTCACTCTCATACAATTTTTATAATTTCACTCTCATACAATTCTTATAACTTCACTCTCATACAATTTTTATAACTTCACTCTCATACAAGTCTTAGAACTTCATTCTCATTCAATTCTTAGAACTTCACTTTCATACAATTCTTAGAACTTCTCTCATACCTTCAGTTTTTGTTATTCTTCCATAGTTAGTCCTTGATGTGAGGAAGAAATACGTTTTAGAAGGAATTAGTAACAACAATGTAATATTTCAGCTTTCGCCTTCATAAAGATGAAGGTTGCTTTAAAAAAAGGTAGAGAAAAGAAAGAAGAACAAAATTATTAATATAGAGATAAGGTTTTGGAAATAAATAATCATTTTTCCTCATCGCCGTAAACTTTTCCAGTTGACGTGAAATATTCCTAGAGGGGATAAGGACGCTGTCCCATGAGGCAATCAGGGACCCATAGCTGACCCATGATGCAGTCAGGGACCCATAGCTGACCCATGATGCAATCAGGGGCCCATAGCTGACCTATGATCCAATCAGGGACCCATAGCTGACCCATGATGCAATCCGGGACCCATAGCTGATTTGTCAGCTATATAGCTGACCAAGACCCTGTCCCACCTCTCCGTCGTACCCCTAGGAACAGGCCTAGCCTGGCTAACGGGGCAGGGATCGCCATAGTCCTCATGGTGGTGGAGTCTGCTAAAGAAGTATTCCACACCCCTTTGCTTTTTAGCTGTACTCCAGGACTGAAAAAGTAGCCACCATAACCTGCTCCCACGCCGATACGATGCTGTGCCTCAACATCTCTTCAGCATCGGCTGCAAAGAACACCAGCTCGCAGTTACAGGGAGTTCGAGCAAGTATAAGAAATTCCTAAAGTAAATATTTTACTTACCATCATCATCATCATCATCATCAGGTGCCGTGCCGACTGGCGTTGGCTATTATGCATCTCCAGAGCACACGATCCTTCATGCAGGCCATCAGTTCAGTTGCTGATCTCCTCTCACACCATCCCGTCAGACTGTCCAGTATCATTTCTCTTGGTCTTCCTCTTGATCTTCTTCCTTCTATTTTTCCTGTTGTTATAATATTTTCAATGTCCCCTCTTCTCATTGCATGCCGTATGAAAGTACATTGTCTCTCTCTTATCTTTTTATAAGATCTTTTTTTGTCTCTCCAGCTCTTTTTATACATTCTTCATTAGTTATTTTTCTTCTAATAAACCACATTTTTGCTGCTTCCAGTGATTTTTGTGTAGACTTGCCTTTTGTCCAAGATTCACTTCCATATAACAAGATAGGTTCAATATAGCATTTTAGGACTCGTTTTCTAACATTCATTGAAAAGGATGTGTTGCATAATATATTTCTCACTCTGAAATGCAGTCTTTGTTTGGCCTATGCTATTCTTAATTTTGTTTTGCATTTCCCATCTGAAGTTATTACTGCTCCAAAGTATTTGAATTTCTGCACTTGCATTAGAATTGTTCCATTTAATTTTATAATGCATTTTGGTACACACACACACACACACACATATATATATATATATATATGTATATATACATACATATTGCTATAATTGTTTTCTTTAATCGAAATAGTAATATATCACATTATGTAGTATTTCAGAACCACTGTGTATTGTGAAGATTGTGTACAAGTACTGTTTTACCAGGGAAGTACAACCCCATTCCTAGTTGCCATGTTACACTGTGACAGCGGGAAAGATAGAAGGCAAAAGAGTTCGAAGCAGACACAGAGAGGAAATGCTGGATGGACTAACAAGATGGCATGGACAGAGAAGGCCAGCACAAGTTATAATTGTAACCGCACTCGGCACAGGGAATTGTGGGAAAGCATGATCGCCAACGCCACTCGGCAGGGCAATAGATGGATGTAATGTCAAGCCCTCAACCTACACTTTTTCATCTTTTGACCTCCTCATTAAATATTCATTCATTCATATGACCTGTCCTTTCCAGGACGCTGTCCCTCTCACAGCCTCCCTGAACGCAATACGTCTTGCGTAAGTTGACCTGCGTCTTGCAGTGACACATTCAGACTTCCCGTGATGTCCCGAGTCCACATGCGGCGAGGTCGTCCCTTTTCTCTTTTGCCAGGCACTATGCCTTCTACTACCAACTTCTCCAAGCTGTTGTGTCTCTTGATGTGGCCGAAGTATCTCAGCTTTCTAATTTTGATGAATGAATGATCTTTATTTTTAAAGAGTAAAGAATTGGGCAGCACTCCATCTTTCATTCTTCCCACACACGCGATATAATACAAGTATACAAATTACATTAGGGGAAAAACATATCAAAAGAGTGTAAGATTAAACTATTATATTCAAAATAAAAGAGAAGAAGTTATTAACCTAATAAAATAGCTCTCTCTCTCTCTCTCTCTCTCTCTCTCACAGACACACAGACATATACATAAACAAAAATACACTGTCAGTACAGATCTTCTAACATATGTTTTTTAACAACCGCTAAAATAATTTCTAACAATATCTAACAAGTTGCTTTTCGAACTATGTCATTTTAGTATTTGATGGCTGGCGAACATGGGTTGAAAGAGTGCTGGCTATTTTATGGAGGCATATAATTACAAGCAAGTAAATAATGAAACATGTATGAGTTAAAGGGTGAAGTAATACTAATGGATTTTAAATGGTAGGGGAGCTAATAGTGGCAAAACAAACAAATTCAAAATAGCAACATGGAATGTTAGAACTTTATTCCAGGCTGGAAAATTAGAAAATGTAAAGATGGAAATGGAAAGGATGAAGATCAACATATTAGGAATGAGTGAAGTTAGATGGACAGGTGCAGGGAAGATAAACTCAGATAAATATACAATAATATATTCAGGAAGTGAGAAACATGAACAAGGAGTAGGAATAATATTTGACGAACACACAGCAAGGACAACTGTAGGATATTTGAACATCTCGGACCGAGTCCTGCTAGCCCAACTGAAAGGACGACAAATGAAAATAAATATTATACAAGTGTACGCTTCAACATCTCAAAGTTCTGAAGAAGATGTACATATATTATATAATGACATAGAGACAGCCATAAAACACTCAAAGTCACATGAAGTTACCATAGTCACGTGAGATTTTAATGCCAAAGTTGGTAAAGGAAGAACTTCAGACATCGTTGGTGACTATGGACTGAGGGAGAGGAATGACAGAGGTAGTAAATTAATTGAATGGGCAAGAATACATAGCATGGTTGTAGGAAACACCTGGTTTAAACAACATCCTCGAAGACTGGCAACGTGGTGCAGCCCAGCAACGTGGTGCAGCCCAGACAAGAAGACTTTTAAACAGATAGACTACATATTAATCAACAAACGATTCCGCAATGCATTACTGACAACAAAAACCATGCCAGGAGCTGACTGCAATAGTGACCATGATCCACTCTGTGGAAAAATTAGAATAAAGCTAAAGAAAGCAGGCAGAAAAGTGAGAAACATCAAACTGAATACAGAACTTCTTAAAAATGACCAAGAACTGCGAGAACAATACAAAGTTATTATAACAAATAGATACAATGCAATAGCAAAGATAAATAGTATAGATGAACAATGGGAAATGTTAAGAGATTCTATCCACCAAACTGTTAAGGAGATAATACCACCGAAAAAAGAACCATCTAAAATTAAATGGATGACAGACGACATCTTAGGACTGATGGACAAGAGGAGGAGGAGTAAAAATAATGAGAAAAAATATAGCAAGATAAATAAAGAAATAAGATGCAAATGTAGAGAAGCAAAAGAAGTGTGGTTAAATGAACAGTGCAGACAGATAGAGGACTCTTATAATAAAGACAGCAAAAACATGCACAAACGAATTAGTGAACTCACAGGCAGGAAAACAAAATATACCACAGGATACCTGAAATCGAAAGAAGCTAAAATGTTAATGGGAAAAGAAGACATTGTGGACAGGTGGACAGAGTATATCGGTGAGCTATATGGAGGAGAAAGACCAGAATTAACACCAGATACTGAAAACTGTGATGGACCACCAATACTTGAAGATGAAATCATAGATGCCATCAAACACATGAAAAAAGGAAAAGCACCTGGGCCTGATAATATAACAATAGAAGAAATAGAGGCACTAGAGGAGACAGGAATAAAAATAATAACCAAGTTACTGAATGACATTTACAACAGTGGTTATATTCCCAATGACCTGATTAAATCCACGTTTATAGCACTACCAAAGAAACCAGGTGCAAAGGAATGTGATGACCACCGGACTATCAGCCTCTCATGTCACATAACGAATCTACTTCTGAGAATTATTATGAGAAGAACAAGGAAAAAGATAAAAATGGAAATACCAGATGAAGAGTTTGGATTTGTTGAAGGAAAGGGAACACACAATGCCATTTATGCTTTACGAACACTAACAGAAAGAGCTTTAGAAGTACAGAAAGATTTCTACTTATGCTTCATTGATTACACCAAGGCATTTGACAAGGTGAAACATAATGAAATTATTAAAATGCTTGAAGACATCAATATAGACGGCAAAGACTTGAGGATTGTAAAACATCTATACTAGCAGCAAGAAGCAGCAATTCGAGTTGAAAACAGAACTGGAAAATATCAACCTATAAAACAAGGGGTGCGACAAGGATGTGTACTATCTCCAGACCTTTTTTCTCTGTACAGCGAGAATATTCTAAGAACGATCATCACAGAACCAGGCATAAAAATTGTAGGATACAACCTTCGGTATGCTGACGACACAGTACTGATAGCTGAGAACCAACAAGACCTGCAAAATCTCTTGGATAAAGTCGCCAAAGAAAGTGAACAGAAAGGCTTTAATTTGAACATCAAAAAGACAGAGACTATGGTTATATCTAAGAAACAGAATCCACCAGCATGTAGTATAAAATTAAATGGAACTATTTTAAAGCAGGTGCAGAAATTCAAATACCTTGGAGCAGTAATAACTTCAGATGGGAAAAGCAGAACAGAAATTACGAACAGAATAGACGAAGCAAAGACTGCATTTCAGAGGATGAGAAACATATTAACCAACACATCCTTTTCAATGAATGTTAGAAAACGAATCCTAAAATGTTATATTGAACCTATCTTGTTATATGGAAGTGAATCATGGACAATAGGCAGGTCTGCACAAAAATCACTGGAAGCAGCAGAAATGTGTTTTATTAGAAGAATGTTGCGAATCCCCTGGACAGCAAAAATAACTAATGAAGAATGTATGAGAAGAGCTGGAGAGACAAAAAACCTTGTCAAAAAGATAAGAGAGAGACAATGTACTTTCATAGGACATGCAATGAGAAGAGGGGGCATTGAAAATATTATAACAACAGGAAAAATAGAAAGAAGAAGATCAAGAGGAAGACCAAGAGAAATGATACTGGACAGTCTGACGGGATGGTGTGAGAGGAGATAACCAACTGAGCTGATGGCCTGCATGAAGGATCGTGTACTCTGGAGAAGAATAATAGCCAACGCCAGTCGGCACGGCACCTGATGATGATGATGATGATGATGATGATGAGGAGGAGGAGGAGGAGGAGGAGGAGGAGGAGAGGATGTTCCAGAGCTGTACTGCAGAGTATGGAAAGCTTTTCTTGTGCAGATCAATCCTGATTTTAGGATGGTGTTAACTAGCCAGTTTTCTGCGACAACTAATCCCCATCAGTATTTTTTATTTGATTTTCGTTCTATCCATGATATTCTAAGTGTCCTTCTGTAACATTTCATTTCAAATGCTGTTATTCTCTTTCTCTTGTGATTTGTTCGGAGACCATGTTTCGCATCCATATGTTGCCACTGGAAATATGTAAGCTCATAACTTTGTATCCTTTTGGGATACCTTGCCACATACTTTTGATTTGTGCTAGTTTCTGTGATGTAGCTGATAATCTTCTTTTGATTTCCACGGCTCAGTCGCCACTGAACCTAGATCTTAAATTTACTTACGTTTTCAAGTTTTTGA
The DNA here is from genome assembly GCA_009760885.1 of Achatina immaculata. NCBI lineage: Eukaryota > Metazoa > Mollusca > Gastropoda > Stylommatophora > Achatinidae > Lissachatina > Lissachatina immaculata. The sequence continues at coordinate 30,188,823 of CM019710.1, read as the reverse complement.
TGGTCCAGTGTAATTTTGGGTTTGTTTCTCATTTTGTCAGTTGACATTACTTTGGTTTTGTTGGTGTTGAATACGAGTTTCTGAGCTTCGCTGTGTCTCTTGGTTGAGAGAGTCAACTGTTGTAGTCCTTCTGAGCTGTTTCATAGAAGGACAGCATCAACATTGGGTGCCACCGGATTCCAGATATTAGATACGCTAAGTTATATAACATAACACAAAAATAGTTTATAATGCCTAAACAATATAACTACTAACTAAACAATAATAACTAAACAATAGCCAGCGCTAAAAACAAGGGAAACAATATAAAAGTCTGTATTTTTTCAAAAGACATTGTGAAGACGCAGCGCATAAACTCTGGGAGTTTAATCACAGTATTTACGCGCGGAGAGAGCTATTAGCAACCCCACAAATAACTCCCAAATGAGAAGATATTAGCTCCACAAGCAAGCAGTGTTTAGGTCTTGCGACATCCAGTTCCTCGTGAGTCGACATGGCACTATGTACTTAGAGTCTTCAACTTTAGCTGTGTAAACTGATTTTTCCTTGATCAATAAAAACTTAGAAATGCGAGTCACAGAAATCTAGGAGCTTTTTGTGAAGGAGTTCTCTTTGCACTGACGCTGCAGACGTTTTGGAATGTTTAATATCTTATATCTTGTTCTGTAATTACAGATCTCTGGAAGTAAAATAATAGTTTTTCATCGATTGTGGCATAGTTTTTGCGTGAGGTACTATTAAATATGCTCCATTTTTTTTTCGTTTCAGTAATTTTGAACGCTTTATTTTATATTAATTCAGTGTTCAAATTCCAAGCCTCCTGAGTCTGTGTACCAGGCTTTCTCCGCTTTTTGTAATTGTTCCCGTAGATTCTGCTTCAAGTCCGCCACCCCCCCCCCCCAGAGAGAGTCCAGTTACAACCCCCTCCACCCTTCTCCCAACAAAACTGTTATACATGGTCTCTTCAGTTTATGATGGGGTTACATTCTCGTACATTCTTCGTGCACTGAAATATCGTAAGTCGAAAGCGAGCAGCAGCAACGGTAGTAATGTGCATCAGTGAATTATCTCCTCCTGAATGCCTACATCCGTTTCGAATCTGGAGTTATGTTACTAGATAAACACAGAAGGTAAACATCCAAAGATACAAGATGTTTGTGTTCAAATACGCAAGATATTTGTTTTCAAAAAACACAAAATGCTTCCGTTAAAACACAGAAGATGTATACATTCAAATATGCCAGATTCTCCTATCGTATACATTCAAATATGACAGATTCTCCTATCGTATACATTCAAATGAGAAGGTCCCTTCTAATTGGAAAAAAGGAATCATTGTTAAAATACCACAAAAAAAAGGCAACCTTAGTGACTGTAACAACTGGAGAGGAGTAACCTTAATATCAGTTGTGTCAAAAGTATTTTGCAAGGTCATTTTGAATAGACTTAAATATATAGTGGATACAGCAATGAGAGAAAAACAAGCAGGATTTCGAAAAGGGAGAAGCTGTCTCGACCAGATCTTTACTCTCAGAATAATACTTGAAGAACATATTGAAAAGCAGAAACCATTAATACTGAACTTCATAGATTTTAAAAAGGCATTTGATAGCATACACAGAGATTCATTATGGAGAATTTTATGTCTATATGGAATACCATCTAAAACTGTCAATATCATTAAGGACTTATACAATGGATATGTTTGTGCAGTCAAGACTGAAGAAGAGATGAGTGAATGGTTCCAGATTGAAACAGGTGTGAAACAAGGATGTATACTGTCTCCTTTACTTTTTGGGATTACAATAAACTTCATAATGAAAAAATGCTGCACAGGTAACACATGTATTGACTGGGTACATGGGACCCAACTAGAAGATCTTGATTTTGCTGATAACATAACTCTTATCAGTAATAATGTGAATTCCATGCAAGAAAAAACAGATAGCCTGTCTTCACTGACTAGCAAAATATGATTTGAAATTAAGAAGGACAAAACAAAAATAATGAAATTCCCCTTAATCAAAATGGAAAAATTCACATATAAGGGACAGATGTTGAAGAAGTCAATCAATTTGCATACCTTGGCAGCTATATAGACCAGGATGGTGACACCAGAAATGAAGTTAGAATCAGAATTGCAAAAGCAGCATCGATCTTCAAGAATCTTGAGAACATATGGCATTCAAAAGTTATAAGCACAAAAACAAAGTTAAGACTATTCAATTCAAATGTAATATCCACCCTCATTTATGCATGCAAAAGCTGGAAAACAACTAAAGAAATAGATAAGAAATTAGACTCTTTTGAAAACAAATGCCTAAGGAAAATACTCTGCATCAAGTGGAACGAATTCAAGAACAACGCAGAGATAAGACAGATGTCTGAACAACAACCAGTCTCATGGGTGATCAGGAAAAGGAGATGGACATATGTTGGTCACTTGATGAGAACAAATGATCAGAGAATCCCAAGACAAGCTATCAAGTGGAACACAACAGGCCGAAGAAAAAGAGGCAGACCGCGTGAAACTCTGAAGAGGACATTGTTAAGATAGGCCAAATTAACAGGCATACAATCCTTTGATGAGGTTGAAAGACTCGCCGAAGACAGGAAAAATTATCGAACCACTTTGCGAGCCCTATGTGACGTTTAACGGCACGGGAAGGATATAAGATATAAGATAAGATACATTCAAATATGCCAGATTCTCCTATCAAAACTCAAAAGATCTATACATTCAAACTTACATGGCGCCCTGGTTAGCCGGGTAGTTAGATGCTCGGTTTACTAATCCGGTGGTACGTGGTTCATTCCCCGGCAGTGGGGACTTTTTTTTCTAGTACAAGCAACCGGCCTCTAAAAACGGCTACCAGAGATATCTAGGGAGGTAAATGGGGCCAGACATGATGCTGACCACGTCACACTTTCATGTGCCGAAGGTCATGGAAAATACAGGCCTAACACCGTATTCCCAATATGCCCTAATGGCGTGGAAACGGGAATTTTACGTTATTCAAACACATGATCCGTGAATGTTTAATACATTTTACACAATAGTAAAACAGGGTAACAACAAAATAACGAAAAAAAAATTAAATGAATATCTTATTTTATGGTCGCTTTTAAATCTCAAGTTCTCTGTAAATTCAAAATACTAAGTATATTACTACAAAATGTAGCAGAACTATAACTCATGTACATAAAAGAAACAATAAGATTGTAAAAAAACAATAGAAGTCAGTTGGCAGATTACAAATTAGCTTGCACAGGCTTACGTGCAAAACAGAAATTAAGAACATGGAAAGGCTGCATGTCAGGGAATGAGAAACATATTAGCCAACACATCCTTATTAATGAATGTGAGAAAACGAGTCCTAACATGCTATATTCAACTTATCTTGTTATATGGAAGTGAATCATGGACAATAGGCAGGTCTGCACACAAATCATTGGAAGCAGCAGAAATGTGGTTTATTAGAAGAATGTTGCGAATTCCCTGGACAGTAAAAATAATTCATGGAGAATGTTTGAGAGGAGCTGGAGAGACAAAAAACCTTGTCAAAAATAAAAATAAGACACAGACAAGATACTTTCATGGGACATACAATGAGAAGAGGGGGAACTGAAAATATTATCAATCAATCAAGTGCCGTGCCGCGTGGCGATCATTTCTCTCCAGAATTCCCTGTATTTAGACTTGATTATGAGATCCGCCGGTGACTTTCTTCCTACCCACACTGACAGCCCATCTAGTAACTTCTCTTTCTCTCTCTCTGTTTTCATCTGTCTCTTCTTCTCTCAATTTTTCCAGTTGCCACATTGTGTTCCAATTTTCTTTTTCTGAAAAAGGTCCTACAAATCTTGCTTGTCTGCCTCCGATCTTTGGTGTAATTTGTCTTTTAACTCCAGCCTCTCTTAAGACTTCTTCGTTGGTTTTCTTAGCTGTCCATGGTACTCTCTTATTCGTGGACCATACTCCACATCCATAAAACAAAATTGGCTCGATGTAACATTTAAATACTCAGAATCTTGTTTCCATTGATATGGATCTGTTGCACAAGATGTGTGTCATTTTCTGGAATGCTGACTTGACATTAGCACGTCTGCTTTTTATTTCGTTGTGACATTTCCCATCAGCTGCTATAATTGTTCCTAAGTACTTGAATCTATCAACTTGTTTCAGATTTGTGCCATCGATGGTACATTTTGGTGGTGTTCTTTTCTTTGAGATGACCATCACTTCAGTCTTATTTTTATTCAGGCTGAGACCTTTACTTTTACTTTCACGAACCACGACGTCCAGAAGAGTCTGTAGCTCCCCTTCACTTTTAGCAATCAGAACTGTGTCATCTGCATATCTTAAGTTGTTAAGGTTGTACCCGCCAATTGATATTCCTGGCAAGCTCTCTATATTTCTCATTATTCTTTCGCTGTACAAGGAGAAGAGGTCAGGAGATTGAACACATCCGTGTCTCACTCCCAATTTTATGTCTTGGAATGCTTCTATTTGGTTCTCAACCTTCATTGCTGCTGATTGCAGCCAGTATATGTTTGTTATGAGTTTCAAATCTTTCCCATCTATGTTGATGTCTTCCAGCATTCTTATAATTCTGTGTGCCTCACTTTATCAAGTTCTTTACTGTAGTCTATGAAGCATAACTATAGGTCCGTCTTTACGTCCATTGATCTCTCCATCATTGTTCTTATTATATATATGTCATTACTTGTGCCTTTTCCTTCGACGAAGCCACACTGTTCTTCAGCGATTTCTGGTTTTATTTTGCTCCTGACTCTTCTCATGACAATATGAAGCAGGATTTTTGGTAACATGGCTCATGAGACTAATGGTTCGATGGTCTTCACATTCAACTGCACCTTGTTTCTTTGGTAGGGCAATGAAAATTGACTGCAAAAGATCTGATGGGACATAGTTATTGTTATAGATGTCATTCAGCAATCTGGTAATTATTTCTATGCCAAGCTCTCCTAATGCTTCCAATTCTTCCTTGTTGATTTTATCTGGTCCTGGTGCTTTGTTGTTCTTCGTGTGTTTGATGGCCTCTTCCACTTCTGCTTTTAATATGGGAGGCCCTTCATTATTATTTCTTATATCTATTTCTCTTCTGTTGTCCTAATAGAGTACATAATAGGTATAATGCTATAGAGAAGATTGAAACGATTAATGAACAATGGAATATGTTTAAAGACTATCCAGCAAACATCTATCGAAATCCTACCTCCAAATAAAAGACAAGCTAAACAGGGGTGGATGACAGAAGACATTTTGCAACTAATGGATCGGAGAAGAAGTCTTACGGATGATAAAGATGAATATGATAAATAAAGAAATAAGACACAAATGCAATAAAGCTAAAGAAGAATGGCTAAATACGAAATGTAATGAAACAGAGACACACCACCATGGAAATGCAAGAGACATGTACAAACAGATAAAGGAGTTAACAAACAAAAGGGCATACCACACGACAGGTTGTCTGAAGTCAAAGGAGGGGCATACAGTAATGGACAGAGATGAAAATATTATAACAACAGGAAAAATAGAGAGAAGAAGAGCCAGTGGAGGACCAAGAGAAATGATACTGGACAGTCTGACGGGATGGTGTGAGAGGAGATCATCAACTGAGCTGATGGCCTGCATAAAGGTTCGTGTACTCTGGAGAAGCATAATAGCCAACGCCAGTCGGCACGGCACCTGATGATGATAAAAGACTTAAGTCTATGGGCACTAAAAAGGCATAGGACCTAGCCTCACGGAAAGAAAAGAAAATTCAGAAAAAATAGAAGTTATATTGAAATGGAAATAATGAAAGGAGTACAATTTTAGATGAAAATTAGAGGGCTGACAATGACATACAAGTTTGTATTTGGTCTGTGTAATAATAATAATAGTGATAGGAGAGATCATAATTATAAGGGGATCAGGTGGAGATGGACGGATGTGGCAGGGATCCTCACTAAGTTTGGCTTAGGGGTCTGGCTGATGGGTAATCCGTTCTATCGACAACGTCGTAATGTTGGAATACCTTAAGTCGAACATACGTAAATCGAGCATCATTTACACTAAAAACGAACCCTTAATTACATTCGAAAGATTTCAGTATTATTCACTTACACCGTAGTACAGATGAACCTCGGCTTACGTAGCTCCGACTTACGTACACCCGGACTTAACGTGAGAAAGTTTACGTTGTGGGCAAATGATCTACGGAATTTCACGGAAATAAACCGGTAACGTACAATACTGTATAAGACATGCGATAAAACATGGCTTCGAACTACGTAAAATTCGACTTACGTATACGCTATAAATATGCATCAATGAGGGAAAACTGGAAGAAGTGGAGAGTTTTGAATATCTTGGACCACTACTAACTAGTAATGGACATACAATGAGGGAAATTAAAAGGAGGACATCTATCGCTCTTCAGAAAGTAAAACAACTAAAGAATCTGTGGAGAGGAGCAGACAGAACTACAAAAATAAGATTTTTAAGGGCATGCATCTTTCCCATTGCAACATATGCCTGTGAGACCTGGACACTTAACAAAACGGATGAGAAACACATAAATGCCTTTGAATGTAAATGCTATAGAAGAGTTCTTCAAATATCATGGACACAAAAAAGAACAAATATACCCATACTATAAGAAATTAATATCGAAGAAAGCTGGCTAGTAAAGAGAAATTAAACAAAGAAAACTTAAATATTTTGGACACATTAAACGTCATGATAGTCTAGAGAAGACCGTCTTGGAGAGGTACATAATGGGAAAAAGAAAGAGAGGAAGACCAAGGCGAAGATGGCTGCAAGACATTGTTGAGGATCTGCAAATAGATGCATCAGCAGCAGGCCATCTTGCTCACAACCGAGAGGCCTACAGGAGTGCTGTTTGGGAGGCAAAGTTCCGCAAGGGATATGCAAATGAATGAATGAATGAATGAATGTATACGGTTGTGGAATAATTCACTAACGTAAGTCGTACTACCAAGAACCATATTGATTGTAAAATACAGCGGGCCGGGGCAAGACACACTACTTTCAGTCCAAGAAGATCGGACCACAATGATTCGAAGGTTCAAACTTCGGCCCACAATGATTAAGCCGTTCAAACTTACAATCTTTCAAAGCAGATTTATAAGATCTGTGAAACTTGAAATATGGGATCTGGAGTTGAAATCCTACTCCCCTCGTCCAGCAGAATTCGACACTGAGATTGACTGACTGACTGATTGATTGACTGATTGACTGATCGACTGATTGATTGATTGATCAATATTTCCAAATGGTTGTGAATTGGGCACGCAGGCCCGTCTGACATTCTGTCCCTTTTCTCACAGCTTTCTCTCTGTCCCAGACATTCAACAATTATGATGCGCATATACCAAACATAATAAACATGGAGAACACTGAAGAAAATACAATAATATGAAATAAGGCATTATCTTTCACTCATATCTATGCACCTCATTATCTTTCACTAATATCTATGCGCATCATTATCTTTCACTAATATCTATGCACCTCATTATCTTTCACTAATATCTATGCACCTCATTATCTTTCACTAATATCTATGCACCTCATTATCTTTCACTAATGTCTATACACCTCATTATCTTTCACTAATATCTATGCACCTCATTATCTTTCACTAATATCTATACACCTCATTATCTTTCACTAATATCTATGCACCTCATTATCTTTCACTAATATCTATGCACCTCATTATCTTTCACTAATGTCTATACACCTCATTATCTTTCACTAATATTTATGCACCTCATTATCTTTCTGTCACATCTATGCACCTCATTATCTTTCACTAATATCTATGCGCCTCATTATCTTTTACTCATATCTATGCGCCTCATTATCTTTTATTCATATCTATGCACCTCATTATCTTTCATTCATAGCTATTCACCTCAGTACAGAAGGTGACCCACACTACTCCTAACAAATATCTGCCAAACTATTGTTCCGGAAAGATAAAATAATCAGTTAATCGCACAACTTTCTTCTGTGTTCCAGACAATCTACAGCTATGTCGCGCATATATTAAACATAATTAACATTGGAAACACTGAAGAGACACGCTACAACGAAATAACGAAATATCGTGCACTAGATAATGAGAAAGATAGAACGACTTCTTCATTCGAACACTTTCAGGCGCCAACTTGGACATCTTTGAAGGAAGCTGCCGTTTGTCTTAGGCAGTTGAGATCACTTACAACTTATCACTGACTGCCAAGATGACCGCCAAAAGTGTCGTATTCGTTCTTCAAATGGAGAGATACAACAAATAGTAAATTTTGTGGGGGGAAAAAAAAACTCTGGAATTTTGGTTTTGTTTCAGTGTTGAGATCTGGTGAGTTTAAGCTGCCATAAATGGTGGTAGTGGTTTTTTTTTGGGGGGGGGGGGGGGGAGGGGGGTGGGAGAGCGAGGGGAATGGTTCGTCATTCTCTGATGTTATATCATGACCTCGACTGATGACAACAAATAATGTAAGCTGTATACTGTGGCCTTGACTGGTGACAACAAACAATGTAAGCTGTATACTGTGGCCTTGACTGGTGACAACAAATAATGTAAGCTGTATACTGTGGCCTTGACTGGTGACAACAAATAATGTAAGCTGTATACTGTGGCCTTGACTGGTGACAACAAATAATGTAAGCTGTATACTGTGGCCTTGACCGATGACAACAAATAATGTAAGCTGTATACTGTGGCCTTGACTGATGACAACAAATAATGTAAGCTGTATACTGTGGCCTTGACCGATGACAACAAATAATGTAAGCTGTATACTGTGGCCTTGACTGATGACAACAAATAATGTAAGCTGTATACTGTGGCCTTGACTGGTGACAACAAATAATGTAAGCTGTATACTGTGGCCTTGACTGATGACAACAAACAATGCTCGCGTGTCGTCTGCTAGTCCGGGAACAGAAATGAAACTTCGCTAACGTCACGGTTGGTCAAGCACAGCTGACTGACACCCTGCCCCCATCTCTCCGTTGGCACCCCCCCCCCCCAGTAACAAGCCTAGCTATGCTAGTGCCACAGGGATCACCATAGTCGGTGGAGTCTGTTAGAGAAGTACTGCATGCCAACGTTTCTAAAGCTCCATTCAGGGATACAAAAACATAAGCGCCATTACCCGCTCCCGATCCTACACAACGATGCGTCTCAACGCCTTCACCACATCGGCTGCAAAGAATACCATCTCACAGTTCCAAGAAGAAGAAGAGAAAGAAGAAGAAGAAGAGAAAGAAGAAGAAGAAGAAGAAGAAGAGAAAGAAGAAGAAAGAAGAAGAAGAAGAAGAAAAGAAGAAGAAGAGAAGAGAAGAAGAGAAGAAGAAGAAGAGAAGAAGAAGAAGAAGAAGAGAAAAAAGAAGAAGAGAGAAAGAAGAAGAAGAAGAAGAAGAAAAGAAGAGAAGAAGAGAAGAAGAGAAAAAAGAAGAAGAAGAAGAGAAAGAAGAAGCACGATCGAAACTAGCACCAGCTCAGCTGATAGCTCTAAACACTTCTCTCTCATCGTCTTCCTCTCCCTCTTGCCCCGTTTCTCACGAGACCAAGTTTAATTAAGAACGATTCAAATCTCTTCTCTTGACCTATCACTAAACAAGGCGCAATAATGGTGCCAGAAAATCACGCAAATGTCTGTCAAGACATTATTTAGGACAGATTTGCCAGATCACCTGACCACATTAAACTGAACTACCAGGGACTGTTAAACTTACGGTTGTAACGGTCGAAAAGAGGTCGACCACGTGAAACTCTGAAGAGAACATTGTTAGGAGAGGCTAGTTTTAGTGGGCATAACATCCCTTGATGAGGTTGAAAAGCTCGCCGAAGACAGGAAATCTTGACCAACTACCATGCGGGCCCTGTGTGACGTTTAACGGCACGGGAAGGATGTAAGATGTGACGGTACGGGAAGGATGTAAGATGTGACGGTACGGGAAGGATGTAAGATGTGGCGGTACGGGAAGGATGTAAGATGTGACGGGACGGGAAGGATGTAAGATGTGACGGTACCGGAAGGATGTAAGATGTGGCGGTACGGGAAGGATGTAAGATGTGACGGTACGGGAAGGATGTAAGATGTGGCGGTACGGGAATGATGTAAGATGTGACGGTACGGGAAGGATGTAAGATGTGACGGTACGGGAAGGATGTAAGATGTGACGGTACGGGAAGGATGTAAGATGTGACGGTACCGGAAGGATGTAAGATGTGGCGGTACGGGAAGGATGTAAGATGTATACTGTGGCCTTGACTGATGACAACAAATAATGTAAGCTGTATACTGTGGCCTTGACTGATGACAACAAATAATGTAAGCTGTATACTGTGGCCTTGACTGATGACAACAAATAATGTAAGCTGTATACTGTGGCCTTGACTGATGACAACAAATAATGTAAGCTGTATACTGTGGCCTTGACTGATGACAACAAATAATGTAAGCTGTATACTGTGGCCTTGACTGATGACAACAAATAATGTAAGCTGTATACTGTGGCCTTGACTGATGACAACAAATAATGTAAGCTGTATACTGTGGCCTTGACTGATGACAACAAATAATGTAAGCTGTATACTGTGGCCTTGACTGATGACAACAAATAATGTAAGCTGTATACTGTGGCCTTGACTGATGACAACAAATAATGCTCGCGTGTCGTCTGCTAGTCCGGGAACAGAAATGAAACTTCGCTAACGTCACGGTTGGTCAAGCACAGCTGACTGACACCCTGCCCCCATCTCTCCGTTGGCACCCCCCCCCCCAGTAACAAGCCTAGCTATGCTAGTGCCACAGGGATCACCATAGTCGGTGGAGTCTGTTAGAGAAGTACTGCATGCCAACGTTTCTAAAGCTCCATTCAGGGATACAAAAACATAAGCGCCATTACCCGCTCCCGATCCTACACAACGATGCGTCTCAACGCCTTCATCACATCGGCTGCAAAGAATACCATCTCATAGTTCCAAGAAGAAGAAGAGAAAGAAGAAGAAGAAGAGAAAGAAGAAGAAGAAGAGAAGAAGAGAAAGAAGAAGAGAAAGAAGAAGAAGAAGAAGAGAAAGAAGAAGAAGAGAAAGAAGAAGAAGAAGAAGAAGAAGAAGAGAAAGAAGAAGAAGAAGAAGAGAAAAAAGAAGAAGAAGAAGAGAAAGAAGAAGAAGAAGAAGAACAAGAAGAAGAAGAAGAAAGAAGAAGAAGAAGAAGAAGAGAAAGAAGAAGCACGATCGAAACTAGCACCAGCTCAGCTGATAGCTCTAAACACTTCTCTCTCATCGTCTTCCTCTCCCTCTTGCCCCGTTTCTCGCGAGACCAAGTTTAATTAAGAACGATTCAAATCTCTTCTCTTGACCTATCACTAAACAAGGCGGAATAATGGTGCCAGAAAATCACGCAAATGTCTGTCAAGACATTATTTAGGACAGATTTGCCAGATCACCTGACCACATTAAACTGAACTACCAGGGACTGTTAAACTTACGGTTGTAACGGTCGAAAAGAGGTCGACCACGTGAAACTCTGAAGAGAACATTGTTAGGAGAGGCTAGTTTTAGTGGGCATAACATCCCTTGATGAGGTTGAAAAGCTCGCCGAAGACAGGAAATCTTGACCAACTACCATGCGGGCCATGTGTGACGTTTAACGGCACGGGAAGGATGTAAGATGTGACAGTACGGGAAGGATGTAAGATGTGACGGTACGGGAAGGATGTAAGATGTGGCGGTACGGGAAGGATGTAAGATGTGACGGTACGGGAAGGATGTAAGATGTGGCGGTACGGGAAGGATGTAAGATGTGACGGTACGGGAAGGATGTAAGATGTGACGGTACGGGAAGGATGTAAGATGTGACGGTACGGGGCCACTGCTAAAGATCCGTACAGAATTCGGGGAAAGATAGCACAAAGCTAGGAGGTTGTCTTCTTGGAACTGCGGCCTGGTGTTCTGTGTAGCCCATGCAGTGAAGATGTTGAGGGGGCAGCACGGTGTCGGAATGGGAGTGGGTTACTGCGGCGATTCTATTTTCGTCGAATCCATGAATGGAGATGAAAAGCAGGAGTCACGCAGTATTTCTTAGCAGGCTTCACAGCCATAGGAACTATGGCGATCCCGTTGCCGTTAGCCAGGCTTCGAGTGTTAGCAACAGAGAGGTGGGACAGGGGCTTGTTCGTCAATGGCTCGCCAGCCCTGACGCCAGTCGTCAGCTATGGTTCTCCAACCCTGACGCCAGTCGTCAGCTATGGTTCTCCAACCCTGACGCCAGTCGTCAGCTATGGTTCTCCAACCCTGACATCAGATGTCAGCTATTGTTCTCCAACCCTGACATCAGATGTCAGCTATGGTTCTCCAACCCTGACATCAGATGTCAGCTATGGTTCTCCAACCCTGACATCAGATGTCAGCTATGGCTCTCCAACCCTGACATCAGATGTCAGCTATGGCTCTCCAACCCTGACATCAGATGTCAGCTATGGTTCTCCAACCCTGACATCAGATGTCAGCTATGGTTCTCCAACCCTGACATCAGATGTCAGCTGTGGCTCTCCAACCCTTACATCAGATGTCAGCTGTGGCTCTCCAACCCTGACGCCAGTCGTCAGCTATGGTTCTCCAACCCTGACATCAGATGTCAGCTACGGCTCTCCAACCCTGACGCCAGATGTCAAGCTATGGCTCGCCAAACCCTGACGCCAGATGTCAAACTATGGCTCTCCAACCCTGACGTCTGATGTCAAGCTATGGCTCTCCAACCCTGACGCCAGATGCAAGCTATGGCTCGCCAACCGTGACGCTTGGTGTCAGCTACGGGTCGCTGGCTACCAAATCTGGCAACATCTTCCCGAGGTAAGAGACATAACAGCTCTAGTATCCATGGAGACAGCAGAACGGAGGCCCAGACCTTGTTTGTGTTACTTTTCTGTTTCAGCACGAGAGTCTACTGTGTCTGAGGTACTACATCTCATCTCTTTGTGTGAGCTTACGAAGAACAAGTGAACACGAGTCAATCTGGTTTGGTGTACAAAAGGCAGGTTGTTAGTCTGTTAGTTTCTGATTTTGGGTTGTCTGTCAGTTTGCCCGGTTTAGTCTGATTATCAGTGTAGTTTTTTATTTTTGTCTGCCTGTCTCTGTTTTAGTCTGTCAGTTAGTTTCTGATTTAGTCTGTTAGTCTCTGGTTTAGTCTGTTAGTCTTTGGTTTAGTCTGTTAGTCTTTGGTTTAGTCTGTTAGTCTTTGGTTTAGTCTGCTAGTCTCTGGTTTAGTCTGTTAGTCTTTGGTTTAGTCTGCTAGTCTCTGGTGTAGTCTGTCAGTCCCTGGCTTAGTCTGTCAGTCAGTCTCTGGTTTAGTCTGTCAGTCTCTGATTAGTCTGTCAGTCAGTCTCTGGTTTAGTCTGTCAGTCAGTATCAAGTTTAGTCTGTAAAGCTCTGATTTAGTTTGTCTGTCTCTGGTTTAGTCTGTCAGTCTCTGGTTTAGTCTGTCATTCAGTCTCTGGTTTAGTTTGTCAGTCTCTAGTTTAATGCCATTCAGTCTCTAGTTTAGTCTGCCAGTCTCTGGTTTAGTTTGTTAATCAGTCTCTAGTTTGGTCTGCCAGTCTCTAGTTTAGTCTGTCAGTCTCTGGTTTATTCTGTTAATCAGTCTCTGGTTTAGTCTGTTAATCAGTCTCTAGTTTAGTCTGTCAGTCTCTAGTTTAGTCTGTCAGTCTCTGGTTTAGTCTGTCAGTCTTGAGTGGACAAAAGCTAGCACAGCAGAAAACCTATGGCACTGAAAGTAAACCAACCGACGCCAAACAAACTTTCTGCCAGACCTTTCCGAGTCTATTCCTCTGTGCAAAGAAAGAAAGCATGGAGCAAGTTCATTCTTCACGAGCTAATCAGCAAAGTACTTTTTTTTCCTCAGATCAGTTGTCTAGACAAAGCAGGAAATGCACTGGAAATGGAGATTGCTCAGCAAGATAACGCTTGGTAGCTTTCATTACTGTCTTACATCCACTTACAACAGAGGGAAGATGCAAAGACTCTGACGACGGAAGGCTGCAGTGGACTGATAAGTTTAATTATGTAACACGAGATGTGGATGCTAAAACAAAACAAAAAAATTACTTAGAGATAACAACTGCTTCTGCGCGAAATGGCGTGATGTCGTGAGGACGAGAAATCGAAAGTTAGGACTCAGTTTAATATATCTTATGATCAGTCTAAACACTATCTTGTGGTCCATTGAAACATTAACTTTCTGGCGGAGTCAGAACATTACTTGTTCAGACTGAACACCATCACATTGTCAATCTAAACATCATCACGTTCAAATGAAAAATTAAAACATCAACATATTGTCAGTTTAAACACCATCATATTGTCAATCTAAACATCATCACGTTCAGATGAAAAATTAAAACATCAACATATTGTCAATCTAAACATCATCACGTTCAGATGAAAAATTAAAACATCAACATATTGTCGGTCTAAACATTATCATATATTCAACCTAAACACCATCATATGGTCAATCTAAGCATCGTCTTATTGCCATTGTACACATTATAATATGGTCAATCTAAACATCACATTATGGTCAATCTAAGCACCTTATTACAGCCAATCTAAACATCCCATTATGGTCAATCTAATTTCCATATTATTATCATTCTAAACATCAAGCTGTTATCAATATACTCATCATCATTTACTGCCTCCGGATAGAGTGCTGCATGAAATTAACTTGTTATTTTCCTATAATTTGTGATACTAAAATGTAGCTAAGCCAAGATCTGCCTATCTCTTGATTCCTTCCATCAATCTGTGTAGATGTTTACCTCTAGCTTTTGACTGACTGCTCATACTTTCCATCTATCATGTTTGCATTTTTATACTCCTTTACATGGCCAAAACAAATACTAACAATAATAGTAATAATAATGAATAACAAAAATAACATTTCTCGCCACAGAGAAAAGTCTTCTCTAGGCAGAGTGGAGTTAGACGGAGGTGGATGGTGGAGTTGTGCCGAAATGAGTAGGGAGAGGAAGAAATGTTAAAAGGTATAAGCACAATGAACTAGTTATGAAAAATAACAACAACAACAACAACAACCAATATTTCGGTAAAAAATTCATTTATCAAGAACAAAAGAAAAGACAAAACAAACAAAGGAAAAAAAGAGGAAACTGGATGCAGACGTTTTTGCCGAAATATTGGGTGGTTCTTTTTGTCATGTTTCACAGTCATTTCTTGTTTTCTATCTCTTACAGTGAAGTAACAGAGCACACGTTTGTGTGATTGGACCTCGAAAAAACTGTAGACAAATCACTTCGAGACGTGAGAGAAAGAAAAATGATAAGAGGTAAACTGTAACACACAATAGTTAGTGTATGAGTATACAAGTATAATGAAAATTCCCTTTAATCAAAATGGAAAAATACACATAGAAGGGACAGATATTGAAGAAGTCAATCAATTTGCATACCTTGGCAACTACATAGACCAGAATGGTGACACTAGAAAGTAAGTTAGGATCAGAATTGCAAAAGCAGCATCAATCTTCAAGAATCTTGAGAACATATGGCGTTCAAAAGTTATAAGCACAAAAACCAAGTTAAGACTATTCAATTCAAATGTAATATCCACCCTCATTTATGCATGTGAAAGCTGGAAAACAACTAAAGAAATAGAAAAGAAATTAGACTCTTTTGAAAACAAATGCATAAGAAGTAATACTCGCCATCAAGTGAAACGAATTCAAGAACAATGCAGAGATACGACAGATGACTGAACAACAACCAGTCTCATGGGTGATCAGGAAGGAAAAGGAGATGGACATATGTTGGTCACTTGATGAGAAGAAATGATCAGAGAATCCCAAAACAAGCTTTCAAGAGGAACACAACAGGCCGAAGAAAAAGAGGCAGACCGCGTAAAACTCTGAAGAGGACATTGCTAAGAGAGGCCAAGTTAACAGGCATAAGATCCTTTGATGAGGTTGAAAGACTCACCGAAGACAGGAAAAATTGGCGAACTACTTTGGGAGCCCTATGTGACGTTTAACGGCACGGGAAGGATATAAGATATAAGATACAACTATACATGGAGCCACTGCAGTAAAGCTGTGATACCAGAATATATAAACTAGGGAAAAAAAAGTAGGAACAGCTTTATTACGCAGCTGTGACGTTTCGGCGCGAGCCTTAATCATACAAGATGCTGTTACTTTGCTGCACGAAAGCTCATTTGTTTCCTATTTATAAAATTTGTATCTGAAACTACCTTTATGTAAAAAAAGTGTTTCTTTCTTTGTTGTTGTTGTTGTTGTTGTTGTTGTTGTTGTGTGCACTAGACATTGCAGAAGACCATGTGTGTGTGTGTTTATATTTGAAAATTGCTGGTACCTGCGAGAGACTGAACCTAAGAGAAGGAGTTTCTGTGTCGTGGCCTTGTTTCCTTTCCATGTGTCACAATTTTCGGCTGGACTGGCACTGATAACTTGGCTATCAAACACCTTTTTTTTTTTGGTGGGAGGGGGGTGGGAGTTGCTAGATAGCGAAGTTCATTAATACGCTATTTGCTCTTAGCTAGATGGCTGCTCCTCCTACTGGAGTCCGTGGTAGTCCCGTATAATTCTCTTGTGATTTCTCTACTTTTCACGTCTAAAAGTGCTCAATGTTTTGTTTTCCTGAGCTTTAATCATACGACACTGTGTTCTCTTACTTTAATGGACGAATTCTTCGCTGTTTTCTGTTTGTAAAAATTGTTATCTTTTATTGATAACCTTCCATCTACCTTTGTTTTTCGTAAAGCTGCACCATACATCTCCGTCTAACTCTACGCAGCTAGTATAAGTATTACAGTTATTATCACAGTTATTTTACGTATTTGTGCAAAGATATTCCCTGCAATCTTAGTCTAACGATATAATTTTCTAGGTCTGTTGTATTCTTGTCAACGCTTCCACACATCTTTTCAATACTTCCTGACAGCAGTATTGACACTCTCTGCCCCCAGTAATTCTGTCAACAGGTAGTAATTCTGACAACAGGTAGTAATTCTGTCAACAGGTTGTAATTTTGTTAACACATCCCCAACCAGTAAGAGGCATGGCGGGTGGGGGGTATCCCTGCTCAACTGGGATATAGGAACCAAATGATGTGGGTACAAGATTTGATCCGCGAGGGGTTTTATTTTTCAGATGTTCTGTAGCTAGTTATCTATTGTAAAGTAAAGCCAAGTTATTGGTATCTCTTGAAGTCTTACTGGTTACCAATAGGACAGAAGATGATGATGATGATGATGATGATGATGATGATGACTTCGACATTCTGAAGAAAGAGGCATGGAAGACATTTTGGGATAATTTGCGGGAATGTACTTGTAAAATTAGTAAGATACCCAGGTTTATACTGTAATTAACACGCAAAAATATGCCCCCCCCCCAACAAAAAAAAAGTCACAAATCATAAATTTTTTTTCTCTTTATATTTTGAATATGGGGACTACTTTAAGGCTTAGTGGGAATGCGATGTTAGGTCCGTATTTCCAAGACCATCGGCACATGGAAGTGTGAAACTAAAAGTTTTGTAAACTGACTCAAGTTTGTAATGTGTGTGTTGTAGCAAACTTAGGCCGAGTGTTGGTAGTAAAGTGAGCCTGTAATCAGAGGCTCGTCTTCTTACACCGGGGACAGTCCCACAGACTCTACCCTGTGTTGCAAAATCCGTGGAAGAGAGCGTCTCCTGATTAAAGTGAAAGCAATAAAGCGAAATTTGGTAGATAAAGAGCAGAATATCAGACGGGGCTATCATCATCATCAGGTGCCGTGCCGACTGGCGTTGGCTATTATGCTTCTCCAGATTACATGATCCTTCATGCAGGCCATCAGCTCAGTTGGTGATCTCCTCTCACACCATCTCGTCTGACTGTCCAGTATCATTTCTCTTGGTCTTCCTCTTGATCTTCTTCCTTCCATTTTTCCTATTGTTATAATATTTTCTATGCCCCCTCTTCTCATTGCATGTCCTATGAAAGTACACTGTCTCTCTCTTATCTTTTTGACAAGATTTTTTTGTCTCTCCAGCTCTTCTCATACATTCTTCATTAGTTATTTTTGCTGTCCAGGGGATTCGCAACATTCTTTTAATAAACCACATTTCTGCTGCTTGCAATGATTTTTGTGCAGACCTGCCTATTGTTCCGTGCCCCAATTCTTGGCCCTATGAAAAGTTAAATTCATTCATTCGTCCTTAATTGACTAGTAGGAAAACCTGAGGATAATTACACAGCTCTGGGTGTATCGACGGAACTTTTAAGAAGCAGAAAGTCAAATATCTTGACAGAATTCGTCTTCACTTTACAGCTCAACGCCACGTGGAGGTTATATTTAACTTGTCAATACGCCAAATGTGTTCACCTGAATACGGCATTGATGTGCCAGTTGGTAATGTGGTTACCGCAAACCCTGGCCTCAAATATTGTATCAGTTCTCTCCAAGATGAGACGGTGGAGGAAGGAGAGGCCAAACCACGCTGATTCAATATTTTGGTTTGGCTTTTCACACGGAAAACGACACAACTGCCTGTGTGAAGAAGGGCGAGTCAATAAAGAGAACGTTAACTGCGTTAAACTGAGTCCTTCAGAAGCCTCCTTCCCTGGCGTTAAACTTAGTCCTTGGTCGGATGAAAGCTTTTCCTGGATTAGGGAAGATGCCATGTAGTGGCGTAAGCCCTCCATATGCGAAACCTAGGTACCAAAACACGTCTACATATGTAGGCGGATATTTCTTAGGAGAAGCCAAATGTGGATCCTTCGAATAAAGAAATAGATAGCTCAATGTACAGCTCGTTTGTGTAAAGCCGTAGATTTAGGAACAATAATAGCACAAGACGAAAGATGCGGAACCGACATAAGGAGCAGATTATCCCAGACCAAGTCAGCATTTATGAAAATGAAAAACATAAAAAAAGATATAAGGGAGACTTATTAGGTGCTATATCGAAACTGTGTTGTTATACGGATACAAAGAGCAAGGACAGTAACCAAGGCACTCAGAATCTACTGGAAGAAGCGGAGTTGCGGTTCTTAAAAAGATTGATGAGAATAGCATGGACAGCCAAGAAAACAAATGAAGATGTTCTAAGTGAGGCGACGCAAAAGAGAGAAACTATGGCAACATTCAGAACGCGACGGTCCAGATTTGTAGGACAAGTTTTGAGAAAGAACAAACTGGAACACTTAGTGACAACTGGAAAACTAGATGGACAAAGCTGCCGAGGAATACAAAGAAACAAGAAATGTGTGACGTGAAGCACGGCCCAACGAGAGAGCAAAGGACAGGTGGTAGTGGAAGTCAGTGACGACCAACGCCTGACTGGCATGGACCAGGGAAAGAGAGATGGCAGAACTGGATTCTGGGTCCACGCTGAGGTTATCAGAGCGTGGTCGTGCCTCTTCCTCCATGCTATTACTACAGGATGTTCGCCATGGTCATGTCAGATGACTGCCGGGATAATCAAACAAGAGAGCCTTAATCAATAAAAGTCCCTACAGCCCAGAGAGCAGGTCAAGATAAAAATGGCAAGTGAAAGACCGACTGCATCAAGAGACCATCGCCGGACCTCCCACGTACAATCATATTAATGTACCGAAGTCGATAGAAGGTTAACGACATTGGTGGGAGTTCCCAATCCCTGCGGGCATATTTCATGAGCCACGGGTCCCGGCGTATTTCATGAGCTACTGGCTATGAAGTCATTGTTGACAAAGCTACCAACTCTGGAATTACAACATAACATATATCAGGGATGGCCAAACCGCGGCCCGCAGAAACAAGCAGACTCAGCTTCTGTATTTTTACATTACAAATAATATAAAAGGTAAATAAACTAATTATTTGAAATCATCAGACTTTGAGCATCCACTTAATTAAGTCGTTAGTTCAAATTTTAATTGTGGGTAAATGTATGTAAGAACAAATGAAATTTAGTATCAGCGACGATTGCAGACGGTAGCGCAACAATGGAAGCTAAGAAGTAACAAACAAACCTCCGCATTGTTTAACTATGCGGTTATAATAGTCATTATGAAAAACAACAGACCGAGGTGGATTGGCCATTTAGAGAGAATGGAGGAGGATAGACAAACAAAGATGACCTATACAGAAGTGATGAAAGGAGATAGACCAAGAGATAGACCCAGACAACGATGGCGAGACAACATAGAAGAAAATATACGCGCTCTTGGAATCGACATTTGGCAAGAAAAGATCAAGAACAACAAAGAAGAACGGAGACGTGTTTTGTCTGCAACAATGAGCCCCAGAGGGTTGGAAAGATGCTGAAGTCATTGGTTGCTCAAAGAAGAAGAAGGATTACAGACGAACTGTGCTGGAGAGTTAGTATTAAGCCAGTGGTTATCATTACGTCCTTGCATTTTGTGTCTTATGTTTTATATCACATGTTTGTATCAAAATGAGCACTTAACAGTAATAAAAAGATAAAAGGTAACATTTCCGTTTTCATGCCATTAAGGCATATTGAGGATAAGGTGTTAGGCCCGTATTTTCATGACCTTCAGCACGTGAAAGTCTGGTCTGGTCGGTATCATGCCTGGCCCCATTTACCTTCCCAGATTCCTCTGGTACCCATTTTTAGAGGCTGGGTGGACCCTAGGGCCTTTTTGTTGCATACCAGAAAAAAATCCCTCTACAGAGACTTGAAATCAGTACCAATAATAATAATAATAATAATAATAGGTGTATTACAGCTCTCAGAATCTACTGGAAGAAGCGGAGTTGCGGTTCTTAAAAAGATTGATGAGAATAGCATGGACAGCCAAGAAAACAAATGAAGAGGTTCTAAGTGAGGCGACGCAAAAGAGAGAAACTATGGCAACATTCAGAACGCGACGGTCCAGATTTGTAGGACAAGTTTTGAGAAAGAACAAACTGGAACACTTAGTGACAACTGGAAAACTAGATGGACAAAGCTGCCGAGGAATACAAAGAAACAAGACATGTGTGACGTGAAGCACGGCCCAACGAGAGAGCAAAGGACAGGTGGTAGTGGAAGTCAGTGACGACCAACGCCTGACTGGCATGGACCAGGGAAAGAGAGATGGCAGAACTGGATTCTGGGTCCACGCTGAGGTTATCAGAGCGTGGTCGTGCCTCTTCCTCCATGCTATTACTACAGGATGTTCGCCATGGTCATGTCAGATGACTGCCGGGATAATCAAACAAGAGAGCCTTAATCAATAAAAGTCCCTACAGCCCAGAGAGCAGGTCAAGATAAAAATGGCAAGTGAAAGACCGACTGCATCAAGAGACCATCGCCGGACCTCCCACGTACAATCATATTAATGTACCGAAGTCGATAGAAGGTTAACGACATTGGTGGGAGTTCCCAATCCCTGCGGGCATATTTCATGAGCCACGGGTCCCGGCGTATTTCATGAGCTACTGGCTATGAAGTCATTGTTGACAAAGCTACCAACTCTGGAATTACAACATAACATATATCAGGGATGGCCAAACCGCGGCCCGCAGAAACAAGCAGACTCAGCTTCTGTATTTTTACATTACAAATAATATAAAAGGTAAATAAACTAATTATTTGAAATCATCAGACTTTGAGCATCCACTTAATTAAGTCGTTAGTTCAAATTTTAATTGTGGGTAAATGTATGTAAGAACAAATGAAATTTAGTATCAGCGACGATTGCAGACGGTAGCGCAACAATGGAAGCTAAGAAGTAACAAACAAACCTCCGCATTGTTTAACTATGCGGTTATAATAGTCATTATGAAAAACAACAGACCGAGGTGGATTGGCCATTTAGAGAGAATGGAGGAGGATAGACAAACAAAGATGACCTATACAGAAGTGATGAAAGGAGATAGACCAAGAGATAGACCCAGACAACGATGGCGAGACAACATAGAAGAAAATATACGCGCTCTTGGAATCGACATTTGGCAAGAAAAGATCAAGAACAACAAAGAAGAACGGAGACGTGTCTTGTCTGCAACAATGAGCCCCAGAGGGTTGGAAAGATGCTGAAGTCATTGGTTGCTCAAAGAAGAAGAAGGATTACAGACGAACTGTGCTGGAGAGTTAGTATTAAGCCAGTGGTTATCATTACGTCCTTGCATTTTGTGTCTTATGTTTTATATCACATGTTTGTATCAAAATGAGCACTTAACAGTAATAAAAAGATAAAAGGTAACATTTCCGTTTCCATGCCATTAAGGCATATTGAGGATAAGGTGTTAGGCCCGTATTTTCATGACCTTCAGCACGTGAAAGTCTGGTCTGGTCGGTATCATGCCTGGCCCCATTTACCTTCCCAGATTCCTCTGGTACCCATTTTTAGAGGCTGGGTGGACCCTAGGGCCTTTTTGTTGCATACCAGAAAAAAATCCCTCTACAGAGACTTGAAATCAGTACCAATAATAATAATAATAATAATAATAGGTGTATTACAGCTCTCAGACATTTGAAGTTTATCTTATGTGACTCATGACAGAGTTTGGCCACCCTTGACTTACTTGTATATGAATACTACTCATAGGAAGAAAGAAAGTAACAAAAACAATGAAAGAACGAATACTAAAATACAGTAAATTCTGAAGTATATGGAAAGAGCACTGGCTGAATAAAACCATTAAATATGCAATCATGTACTGAGAAAGCAATAAAAGTACGGGAGATTGTGGATTAATCCTTGACGTGGATAAGAAAAAGAATCACTGAAGGATTGTGAATACATAAGATCAGATCTCATTTCCTTACACGATAGGAAGACCAAAAAGCGGAAATATTATATAAGTGTAAGCTTCATCCGCTACTAGTGTAAAAGTGGTTCACTTATTTTATAAGTACAAAGAACTGGCTGTGTATTATTGTCAAATATCATAGAGTATCTGCCATACATGGAGACTGAATGCTGTCATACATGGAGACTGAATGCTGTCATATATGGAGACTGAATGTTGTCATACATGGAGACTGAATGCTGCCATACATGGAGACTGAATGCTGTCATACATGGAGACTGAATGTTGTCATACATGGAGACTGAATGTTGTCATACATGGAGACTGAATGTTGTCATACATGGAGACTGAATGTTGTCATACATGGAGACTGAATGTTGTCATACATGGAGACTGAATGTTGTCATACATGGAGACTGAATGTTGTTATACATGGAGACTGAATGCTGTCATACATGGAGACTGAATGTTGTCATACATGGAGACTGAATTTTGCCATACATGGAGACTGAATGTCGTTATACACGGTGACTGAATGCTGTTATACATGGAGAATGAATGATGTCATACATGGACATTGAAAGCTACCATACATGGAGATTGAATTTCAGACTTGTCCATGTATGACAGCACCCAGTCTCCATGCATGACAGCATTTAATTTCCATGTATGGCAGAATTCATTTCCTATGTATGGTAGCATTAGAAAAGTGGTGGAGTCGGTGTGGCAGGTTTGGCATACCCAGTCCACAGCAGCAATAATAAGACAAACACAACAAGATGGAAGAAGTTCCTGGGGCGGTGAGGTTGGAGATCGTCGGAGAACAGCTAATGACAGAATGCAAATATTTAAAACTATCATAAAAACTGGTTTTTACTTCAAGATAGGGAGATATATTTAGAGATTTGACATAACAGGAAACATGAATGGGAACAGCAGTGGAGGAAGACGAGGAGATAAAATAATGAAACGTTTAACACGAAACAGGTGATCGCCGGAGGAAGAAAAGTTCATTAAATCGAGATCTATGAAAGAACAAAATGGTAATATATGCAGCTTATAAAGGATATTGATGACGAAGACGATGATGATGAAATTCTCATATAAATTACATCTTCATATCTTCAATTAAATACCTTTACATTACCCTATATCTTTTCAAATGCCATTCCATTACCTTATATCTTTTCATCTATTATTTCTTCGTACTATCAGCAATTGGATCATCCACAAAAACACGTTTCTCTTCATTATATACTCTATTCTTTTGTTAATTTATCACACAAAAAGTTCTACTATCAGGCGCAACAGATATTTGCAACAATCCTTTCCTCTGCGTATCTAAAGATGCATACAACCATCCTTTCCTCTCAGTATCTAAAGATGTATACAACCATCCTTTCCTCTCAGTATCTAAAGATGTATACAACCATCCTTTCCTCTCAGTATCTAAAGATGTATACAACCATCCTTTCCTCTCAGTATCTAAAGATGTATACAACCATCCTTTCCTCTCAGTATCTAAAGATGTATACAACCATCCTTTCCTCTGAGTATCAAAATATGGATACAGCTATCCCTAACTCTCAATATCAAGTTATGGATACGTCTATCTTTTTCTCTATCATTGGAAAAGTATAGATACAACCACTTTCCCGCGTAAATTGTGTAATACGACTCTTATCAACCTTTGCTGTGGACGTTCGTCCCGTGTTTGTACAAACGGGACGACTGCAACAATGTGGAAGATCGATAGTCTCTGTCCATACAAAGGACCAGAGACTGGCAGTACCCGCTCCACCCCACCCCAACCCCCGATCGAGAGTAGGTCATGATAGATTGTCTATATCAGTGATAAACAGTGCGAGAAACTGTGATCCATGATGGCTTCCCAGTGTGGTATCAAGTGCCATCGCTTGAATAGAAACAGGTAAGTAGGTATGTCGTTGTATTGTTACATACAAGATGGGATGGTAAACTTATGCGTAGTTATAAAAGTGGTCTTGTGTGTAAGAAATATTGGGTAACTTTCCTCTGTTCACTGCTAATATCAGTTTCTTTTCTTCGTCCTTTCATAGTTCTCCTCAGTCTTTACAAACATGTGTTCACTATTTCTACAAAGATTTATTCACTATTTCTACAAACATCAATTAGGTAGCTTTGCAAAATACTTCTTTTCGTCGCCTTCGTGAAGTTTTGCTTGCTGTGTTTAGATACAGTTGTTCGCTATCTTACAAAGTTATTGTATTTTTACAACCAGCTATTCGCTATCTTTACACAGCTCCCTTATTTTTGCAAAGACCTACTGCTACCTGTGTAAAATTCTTGTGTCTTCACAAACAACTAATGGCTAATAACTATAGAAACGATATTGTCTTTATAAACAACAAAAGGCTGTCTACACAAAAGTTATTGTGTCTTAACAAACAACTATTGGCTATCTATATAAAGTTCTTGTATCGTTACAAACAGCAGTCGGCAATCTATTACATAGCTGTTGTCGGTGGCTTTACAAAGCTCTGGCGCTGTCTTTCTAAAGTTGTTCTTGCTGTCTTTGCAGGTCAACCTTCCCAGGTCCCCAGCAAAATTCTAATGTTCCCCTCCCCTGCCCCCCCCACCTCACCTCCACCCCCCACCCCCCCCCCTCAAATGCTAATACGTCCGCACTTCCCCCACAGCTGGGCTGTGAATGAGCCAACACGCTGCTATATTTGATATAAACATGTCAACGCGCGCTGTTCACTGCCAGAGCAGGTCGAATTTAATATCTTGCTTCCCCGTACGTCCACATAGAGACTCCTGCACCCTCTACATCCACAGATTGACGTCCTGCTAAACATCGCTCTAAACATGTCCGATCTGTACACACTCCCACACGCATCTTCCCTAATTAATTCCTTAACGACGGACAGAAAATTTGCCGAGGATAATATGTTTTTTTTTTTTACTTGCAATAATTTAACTGCTTATCCTTCACTTTCGTTCACTTCACATTCGTATGGTGGTACAGAGACCAAAGAATATTGTACTGCAGGTCTGTGGATCCCAACATTTCTGTCAAGTAAGGACCACAAGTCCATGCATGCTTTGGACGGCCGTTTCATACGTTGTGTCTTACTGCCAGAAACATTTCGTTGTTTCTATTGAGTAGGTCGTTATGAATACCAGACTGATGAGGTAGCCACTGGTCGCAGGTTGAAAACCGCTGATCAGGACAACCCAGGCTGGTCCAAGTTGGGGTACTGGCAGTTTCTGGTCGTCTGTCTGGACGGTGGCTAGTGGTCTGGTCGTCTGTCTGGACAGTGGCTAGTGGTCTGGTCGTCTGTCTGGACAGTGGCTAGTGGTCTGGTCGTCTGTCTGGACGGTGGCTAGTGGTCTGGTCGTCTGTCTGGACAGTGGCTAGTGGTCTGGTCGTCTGTCTGGACGGTGGCTAGTGGTCTAGTCGTCTGTCTGGACGGTGGCTAGTGGTCTGGTCGTCTGTCTGGACGGTGGCTAGTGGTCTGGTCGTCTGTCTGGACGGTGGCTAGTGGTCTGGTCGTCTATCTGGACTGTGGCTAGTGGTCTGGTCGTCTGTCTGGACAATGGCTAGTGGTCTGGTCGTCTGTCTGGACAATGGCTAGTGGTCTAGTCGTCTGTCTGGACAATGGCTAGTGGTCTGGTCGTCTGTCTGGACAATGGCTAGTGGTCTAGTCGTCTGTCTGGACGGTGGCTAGTGGTCTAGTCGTCTGTCTGGACAATGGCTAGTGGTCTGGTCGTCTGTCTGGACAATGGCTAGTGGTCTAGTCGTCTGTCTGGACGGTGGCTAGTGGTCTAGTCGTCTGTCTGGACAATGGCTAGTGGTCTAGTCGTCTGTCTGGACGGTGGCTAGTGGTCTAGTCGTCTGTCTGGACGGTGGCTAGTGGTCTAGTCGTCTGTCTGGACGGTGGCTAGTGCTCTTCCGCCCTTGGCCGTTTTCTTCAATAGACAGTACTTAAAACCAAACTTATCAGGCAGTCTGATAATAAACTTCGGACTGGTTTGTGGTCCGCATACCCGTCTCTGATTAAAGTACTGCAGGTATCATGGCTGCCCAACCAAAGCCGGCCAAGTTCTAATCCGACTGCTGACGGTGATATTCATAGAGGCAACCGATGTCCTTGTCTAGATAGCACAGACGAAGAAAAAAAAAGATGATAAGAGAGGTGATGACCATTAATGATAATGATGATGATGATGATTCATTCCAAGATATTAAGGTATATTGAGGATACGATGTTAAGACCCATATTTCCAAGACCATCGGCATGTGAAAGTGTGATGTGGCCGGTACCACATCTGGCTGCATTTACCTTCCCAGATTTCTCTGGTACCCATTTTTAGAGGCTGGGTGAACCCTGGGACCTTTATGGTGGGGTGGTACCAGAGAAAAAAATCTCCACTGCCGGGACTTGAACCCGGTACCACCGGATTAGTAAACCGAGTGCCTAACCGCTCAGCCAACTAGGGAGGCTTTAAATAATAATAATAATAAATAATATATTATCTGTGGAGAGGAGCAGACAGAACTACGAAAATTAGATTTTTACGGGCGTGCATCTTTCCCATAGCAACATATGCCTGTGAGACCTGGACACTTAACAAAATACCTGAGAAACACATAAATGCCTTTGAATGTAAATGCTATAGAAGAGTTCTTCAGATATCATGGACAAATAACAAATATATCTATACTACAAGAACTTAATATTGAAGAAGGCTGGTTAGTAAGGAATAGTAAACAGGGAAAACTTAAATATTTTGGACACATTAAACGTCATGATAATCTAGAGAAGACCGTCTTGGAAGGGTACATAATGGGAAAAAGAAAGAGAGGAAGACCAAGGCGAAGATGACTGCAAAACATCGTTGATGATCTGCAAATGGATGCATCAGCGGCAGGCGATCTTGCTCACAACCGAGAGGCCTACAAGAGAGCTGTTTGGGAGGCAAAGTTCTGCAAGGGACATGCAAATAAATGAATGAATATTATTTTTTAATATTATTAATTTTTAATTATAATTTAATTGTAATTTAATTTAATATTTTTATTTTAATAAAACAGCAACAACAATAGTAAAGAATAATATATTATTATTATTTGTTATTTTTATTATTATGAAAGAGATAGGCAGAGTAGAGGACTTCGAGGGTAGCGAATCCATGTCGTTGCTTAGACAGACAGTTGGGAGTTGAGACTTCCACGGCCGGAAACAAGAGGCATGCTGGACATGCGAGAGGACCTGTCAATCACCACAGGACGGGCACTATCAGCAGCAGGATGCTGATGGTTATGTTGGGGAGTGGAGGGGAACTGAGGACCTATAGACATGTCAGGAATGCAATGATAACGACACGGACCATAAACCAAGAATAACAATAATAATAAATGATGATGATGATGGTGATGACGATGACGATGATGACGATGACGATGATGAAGCAGTAGATGAATCACACTAACTATACAAGTACATAAAACGTTTACAAACTCTGTGATTTATAGAACCGTATTTGAACAGTAAAACACGATTTATATAAACCTCACTTTTAGTCATTTCTTCTTTTTTCAATCGTTTCGCCTTTTGTTCATTTAACTCTTTTAATACCACGAGAAAGTGAAATGAGTTTCTAAAAACAATTTTAAGAAAAACTGCTCTTGTACTGTTTATTTATATAATTATTTTCGGTTACTCGACTTTTAAACTGATTTATAAGCTAAACATAGACGTGATGCCACATCCTGGTTAAAAAAAAAACCGCAGTTTATAAATTCATTAAAAATGTTTTATGTGGTCTTAGGACAGTAGTTCTTAAACTAAGATTCCCAGTGGGTCCAAAGAAGGACCACCAAATGAATTGTCTGGATTTAAAACAAAAATCTTAGGGTCATATGGATCCTGTGTATTGCTTTATTTTTAATGATGAATCCACAGTTGCTTTCTGGTCAAAAAGGAGATCCACGGCCTAGAAATTTAAGAACCACTGTCTTAAAAGTTTTTGTCTGGTAGGATAAGAGTTAAATTAAAATTTTGGGGGGACGAATGTGGTAAAAATTCAACCTTTCTCGCTTGGGAAATGTATAATTATCTCAATGTTCTACGATTTTCTATCACGCAAAAACCCTACAGACAGATAAAGAGGTACATGGCTGCTCAGTAAAGCAACAAGCCATGTCTAATTTGTGAAAGTACCGCAGGGAACACGTGCCAGAATTTCCACGTCAAAATGTTCTAAATTAGACCGGCCACGAAGTATTATTTAACTCTCCTAGTGCCAAATTCTAAATGCTTTCTTCTTGTTTAGAACCTAAGCGAGTATTCGTCTGGTTTGTGAACATATTCCCAGTGACGAAATATAAGATACAAGAAGATTTTAAAACATGTATCTTATATTTTTAAAAAAAAAAGTTTTCTCCGAAATCTCTTAGCTGTGTGATGACGTGGAAGTAGCAGAGATCCCATTGTACTGTTTTCCCGTACCAAAGTCTTTGACTTCGACACTCGCTAAATCTACCTCCCAAATGTGAAATGTCGCTGACACATTTGTGCTGGGGAAATTATCTCAGAAAACGGAGAATATCTTTCTGGAAGACAAGAACTAAACGTAGCCTTTGTGTCATTGAAATTCTCCACTCATGTTCTGATATAGATCGGTATGGAAAACAAAAAGTGTCTACGATTAAATCAAGTGAAAATAAACAACACACCAGATCTTGGCTGCAAAGATTTGCTGTTTAGAGTAGGTCACGTGTCTTTTGAGTGATCAAGAAGTTCTTCACGCCATAGGAATGCTTAAGGCTGGAATTTCACAGAGTGATGCTGCTAGACACATTGGAATCAACAGAAGTATGATCCAAAGAGCCTTTATCTGGTTTCAGGAAACTGTCCGGTTGTCTGTTCTACCAAGAAGTGAACGACCATGTGTCACCCACCATCCAGACTATTTTACCAAGGAGTGGCCGACATTGTCTCACCCATCATCCAGACTATTTTACCAAGGAGTGTTAGACATTGGGAGGCAAAGTTCGGCAAGGGACATGGAAATAAATGAATGAATATTATTTTTTAATATTATTAATTTTTAATTATAATTTAATTGTAATTTAAATTAATATTTTTATTTTAACAAAACAGCAACAACAATAGTAAAGAATAATATATTATTATTATGTGTTATTTTTATTATTATGAAAGAGATAGGCAGAGTAGAGGACTTCGAGGGCAGCGAATCCATGTCGTTGCTTAGACAGACAGTTGGGAGTTGAGACTTCCACGGCCGGAGACAAGAGGCATGCTGGACATGTGAGAGGACCTGTCAATCACCACAGGACGGGCACTATCAGCAGCAGGATGCTGATGGCTATGTTGGGGAGTGGAGGGGAACTGAGGACCTATAGACATGTCAGGAATGCAATGATAACGACACGGACCATAAACCAAGAATAACAATAATAATAAATGATGATGATGATGATGATGATGATGATGATGACGATGATGACACTGACGATGATGATGATGACGATGATGATGATGACGATGACGATGACGATGATGAAGCAGTAGATGAATCACACTAACTATACAAGTACATAAAACGTTTACAAACTCTGTGACTTATAGAACCGTATTTGAACAGTAAAACACGATTTATATAAACCTCACTTTTAGTCATTTCTTCTTTTTTCAATCGTTTCGCCTTTTGTTCATTTAACTCTTTTAATACCACGAGAAAGTGAAATGAGTTTCTAAAAACAATTTTAAGAAAAACTGCTCTTGTACTGTTTATTTATATAATTATTTTCGGTTACTCGACTTTTAAACTGATTTATAAGCTAAACATAGACGTGATGCCACATCCTGGTTAAAAAAAAACCGCGGTTTATAAATTCATTAAAAATGTTTTATGTGGTCTTAGGACAGTAGTTCTTAAACTAAGATTCCCAGTGGGTCCAAAGAAGGACCACCAAATGAATTGTCTGGATTTAAAACAAAAATCTTAGGGTCATATGGATCCTGTGTATTGCTTTATTTTTAATGATGAATCCACAGTTGCTTTCTGGTCAAAAAGGAGATCCACGGCCTAGAAATTTAAGAACCACTGTCTTAAAAGTTTTTGTCTGGTAGGATAAGAGTTAAATTAAAATTTTGGGGGGACGAATGTGGTAAAAATTCAACCTTTCTCGCTTGGGAAATGTATAATTATCTCAATGTTCTACGATTTTCTATCACGCAAAAACCCTACAGACAGATAAAGAGGTACATGGCTGCTCAGTAAAGCAACAAGCCATGTCTAATTTGTGAAAGTACCGCAGGGAACACGTGCCAGAATTTCCACGTCAAAATGTTCTAAATTAGACCGGCCACGAAGTATTATTTAACTCTCCTAGTGCCAAATTCTAAATGCTTTCTTCTTGTTTAGAACCTAAGCGAGTATTCGTCTGGTTTGTGAACATATTCCCAGTGACGAAATATAAGATACAAGAAGATTTTAAAACATGTATCTTATATTTTTAAAAAAAAAGTTTTCTCCGAAATCTCTTAGCTGTGTGATGACGTGGAAGTAGCAGAGATCCCATTGTACTGTTTTCCCGTACCAAAGTCTTTGACTTCGACACTCGCTAAATCTACCTCCCAAATGTGAAATGTCGCTGACACATTTGTGCTGGGGAAATTATCTCAGAAAACGGAGAATATCTTTCTGGAAGACAAGAACTAAACGTAGCCTTTGTGTCATTGAAATTCTCCACTCATGTTCTGATATAGATCGGTATGGAAAACAAAAAGTGTCTACGATTAAATCAAGTGAAAATAAACAACACACCAGATCTTGGCTGCAAAGATTTGCTGTTTAGAGTAGGTCACGTGTCTTTTGAGTGATCAAGAAGTTCTTCACGCCATAGGAATGCTTAAGGCTGGAATTTCACAGAGTGATGCTGCTAGACACATTGGAATCAACAGAAGTATGATCCAAAGAGCCTTTATCTGGTTTCAGGAAACTGTCCGGTTGTCTGTTCTACCAAGAAGTGAACGACCATGTGTCACCCACCATCCAGACTATTTTACCAAGGAGTGGCCGACATTGTCTCACCCATCATCCAGACTATTTTACCAAGGAGTGTTCGACATTGTCTCACCCATCATCCAGACTATTTTACCAAGGAGTGGCCGACATTGTCTCACCCATCATCCAGACTATTTTACCAAGGAGTGTTCGACATTGTCTCACCCATCATCCAGACTATTTTACCAAGGAGTGTTCGACATTGTCTCACCCACTATTCAGACTATTTTACCAAGGAGTGGGCGACCATATTTTTTTGTTCTTCCTGCAAAAAGACCCCTATGTGTAACTGAAGGAATGTTACAATAAGACCTTCAAATAGCGACTTGGTTACGAATTTCTTCTCTGTCCACCAGGAACCCAATTCATCAAGTCTGCTTTCATTCAAGAATACTAGCATTTCGGATCCCACACAATCACTTTCTGCGCCAAGCTCGCCTGAATTGGGCCAGACAATACAGCAGATGGACTGAAAATCTGTGGCACTATGTTGCCTCCAGCGGCGAATCCAGATTGTGTTTTTCTTGGTTTTAAAATGATGGTCGTGGAGGCTTCTGAAAACAAGCAAGAGCGATCTTTGCTGACTTGCTAGTGTAAAACATGGCAAATATAGATGATCTGGCCCGGTATCTGGGGAGACGGAGACACTGACATGCACGTCTTCAGGACGAGGACCTCGAAAGCTCAGAGATATTTTGATGAGGTCATCAGACCCTCGTTATCTCCCAAATGAGACAACCTGGTCAGTCCGTCAGTCATTTGCATGTTTCTTGCGGAACTTTGCCTCCCTAACAGCTCTCTTGTAGGCCTCTCGGTTGTAAGTAAGATTCCCTGCTGCTGATGCATCTATTTGAAGATCATCAACGATGTCTTGGAGCCATCTTCGCCTTGGTCGTCCTCTATTTTTTCCCATTATGTACCCTTCCAAGATATCCTAGTATTCAGTTTAATTGTATGCATGGCAATGAACTTTTGCATAGGCAAACATGGAAGAGTCTTCCTTTGCCTACTTTTTCTCCTGACCTTAATTCAAATGAGTAAGTTAAAGACATGTTAAGATGAGCGTTTAACAGGAAACCTCAGACACTTGATATTTTGGATAATGCCTCTTCTTCTTCTTCTTCTTCTTCTCTCTCTCTCTCTCTCTGAACCTTAAGTGCCCAGGGCACATGGGGCTTCCGCAAGGGTTTTCCACAAATGCCTGTCCTTCGCCTTTTTTTCTGCTCTTGCCCAGGTGAGCCCTCTATTGCTCAACATCCTTTCTGTTGTTCTTCTCCATGTCTCTTTTGGTCTACCCTTACTTCTGTTCTCCTGTGGTGTCCATCTTAGTGCTATTTTTGGTAGTGAGTTGTCAGTCATTCTGAGCACATGTCCCAACCATCACCAGCGTCTTTCCTCAATAATTGTTGTCAGTGGCTTCATCTGCATTTCTGCCAACAAGATGTTATTTCTTATGATGTTTTGTCAAAATATTTTTCTAATTCTTCGTAAACATTTAGTCTGGAAATAATTCAACTTGTTTTCTATCACTGGATAACAATTCCACAAAATGACCTCCGCAAGGCTAGACGCAGACATGTCATGTACTGAGACTGCCAAAGGTCACATTCTTCGTTAATAACAACAGGTCATTCGGAAATTCTTTAATCATGAAATTTTAATTTTGACACTAAAACTTTTCAAATACTTGTTAAACAGCTTTCTTCCTTTCAGTGTGAATTATCATAAAACAAAATGTGATTGGCTATTACATTATATAATTTTAGAAAAAGTTTAATGTTCAAAAATTATTTCACGGAATTTAATTTTTGTACGATTTTTTAAATTCAAAAATTTATTTCTGAACTTTTTAAAAGTAAAGCAGTGGCACTTCTCTTCTTGGAAGCCGGTTTTGAAGATGGAAGACGTCAGAGTTGTGGAAACTGAAGGAATGTTACAATAAGACCTTCAAATAGCGACTTGGTTACGAATTTCTTCTCTGTCCACCAGGAACCCAATTCATCAAGTCTGCTTTCATTCAAGAATACTAGCATTTCGGATCCCACAC
This sequence comes from Achatina immaculata, assembly GCA_009760885.1. Taxonomy (NCBI): domain Eukaryota; kingdom Metazoa; phylum Mollusca; class Gastropoda; order Stylommatophora; family Achatinidae; genus Lissachatina; species Lissachatina immaculata. The sequence goes on along the minus strand of CM019710.1, from coordinate 30,154,877 downwards.
AATCACTTTCTGCGCCAAGCTCGCCTGAATTGGGCCAGACAATACAGCAGATGGACTGAAAATCAGTGGCACTATGTTGCCTCCAGCGGCGAATCCAGATTGTGTTTTTCTTGGTTTTAAAATGATGGTCGTGGAGGCTTCTGAAAACAAGCAAGAGCGATCTTTGCTGACTTGCTAGTGTAAAACATGGCAAATATAGATGATCTGGCCCGGTATCTGGGGAGACGGAGACACTGACATGCACGTCTTCAGGACGAGGACCTCGAAAGCTCAGAGATATTTTGATGAGGTCATCAGACCCTCGTTATCTCCCAAATGAGACAACCTGGTCAGTCCGTCAGTCATTTGCATGTCTCTTGCGGAACTTTGCCTCCCTAACAGCTCTCTTGTAGGCCTCTCGGTTGTAAGCAAGATGCCCTGCTGCTGATGCATCCATTCGAAGATCATCAACGATGTCTTGGAGCCATCTTCGCCTTGGTCGTCCTCTATTTTTTCCCATTATGTACCCTTCCAAGATATCCTAGTATTCAGTTTAATTGTATGCATGGCAATGAACTTTTGCATAGGCAAACATGGAAGAGTCTTCCTTTGCCTACTTTTTCTCCTGACCTTAATTCAAATGAGTAAGTTAAAGACATGTTAAGATGAGCGTTTAACAATTCCTGAGGAAACCTCAGACACTTGATCTCTTGGATAATGCCTCTTCTTCTTCTTCTCTCTCTCTCTCTGTGTGAACCTTAAGTGACCAGGGCACATGAGGCTTTCACAAATGCCTGTCCTTCGCCTTTTTTTGCTCTTGCCCAGGTGAGCCCTCTATTGCTCAACATCCTTTCTGTTGTTCTTCTCCATGTCTCTTTTGGTCTACCCTTACTTCTGTTCTCCTGTGGTGTCCATCTTAGTGCTATTTTTGGTAGTGAGTTGTCAGTCATTCTGAGCACATGTCCCAACCATCACCAGCGTCTTTCCTCAATAATTGTTGTCAGTGGCTTCATCTGCATTTCTGCCAACAAGATGTTATTTCTTATGATGTTTTGTCAAAATATTTTTCTAATTCTTCGTAAACATTTAGTCTGGAAATAATTCAACTTGTTTTCTATCACTGGATAACAATTCCACAAAATGACCTCCGCAAGGCTAGACGCAGACATGTCATGTACTGAGACTGCCAAAGGTCACATTCTTCGTTAATAACAACAGGTCATTCGGAAATTCTTTAATCATGAAATTTTAATTTTGACACTAAAACTTTTCAAATACTTGTTAAACAGCTTTCTTCCTTTCAGTGTGAATTATCATAAAACAAAATGTGATTGGCTATTACATTATATAATTTTAGAAAAAGTTTAATGTTCAAAAATTATTTCACGGAATTTAATTTTTGTACGATTTTTTAAATTCAAAAATTTATTTCTGAACTTTTTAAAAGTAAAGCAGTGGCACTTCTCTTCTTGGAAGCCGGTTTTGAAGATGGAAGACGTCAGAGTTGTGGAAACTTGCCGAGAATTATTTTTTCTTAAGAGTTTCTTACAACACCTGACTCTATCAGTGTTGGATTTGCATAATGTACCGCAGTAGTAACAAGCACTGTTTGTGTTACAAGTTCCATTCTCCTTACATTTTTATTCTTTTGTGTTCACTTTTGGCCCTTATTTATCCCTGACACTTCATCCTTACACAGAGTCGCTCTCGGTATAGCACGGTCTTTAGCCTGTTCTTCTCTGTCCTTGTGACGGATGCGAACGTCTCTCATATTAGTGAGGAGGAGCCATCATCCAGGCAGTCCGGCCACATCTGTTGGTGCTCCGATCTCTTCATAATCTCCTTCAGCGCACAGGAACTGATTACGTCAGTACTTCGTTGGCTGACTTTCAGTCTGGAGCTCTTGATGAGTCATTCGTTTTTGACAATGCCAGATCTCAGACTCCTTCGTCCTTGACAACGAAGACGTATTCACAGCTGTCGGGGATGTCATTCGTCCGCCAGCTTCTCCCATGGCACTGATTATGTCAGTCTCTCTTGTATGACCTATGAATGTTCTTGTACATCGGTTGTGGTCTCCCTTGTGGTTTCCTTTCTCCCTAAAGTTTGCCAAGCATGTCCGAGTATTCAGTTTAATTGTATGCATGGCAATGAACTTTTGCATAGGCAAACATGGAAGAGTCTTCCTTGGCCTACTTTTTCTCCTGACCTTAATTCAAATGAGTAAGTTAAAGACATGTTAAGATGAGCGTTTAACAGGAAACCTCAGACACTTGATCTCTTGGATAATGCCTCTTCTTCTTCTTCTCTCTCTCTCTCTGTGTGAACCTTAAGTGACCAGGGCACATGAGGCTTTCACAAATGCCTGTCCTTCGCCTTTTTTCGCTCTCACACAGGTGAGCCTTCTATTGCTCAACATCCTTTCTGTTGTTCTTCTCCATGTCTCTTTTGGTCTACCCTTACTTCTGTTCTCCTGTGGTGTCCATCTTAGTGCTATTTTTGGTAGTGAGTTGTCAGTCATTCGGAGCACATGTCCCAACCATCACCAGCGTCTTTCCTCAATAATTGTTGTCAGTGGCTTCATCTGCATTTCTGCCAACAAGATGTTATTTCTTACGGTGTTTGGCCAAAATAGTTTTCTAATTCTTCGTAAACATTTAGTCTGGAAATAATTCAACTTGTTTTCTATCACTGGATAACAATTCCACAAAATGACCTCCGCAAGGCTAGACGCAGACATGTCATGTACTGAGACTGCCAAAGGTCACATTCTTCGTTAATAACAACAGGTCATTCGGAAATTCTTTAATCATGAAATTTTAATTTTGACACTAAAACTTTTCAAATACTTGTTAAACAGCTTTCTTCCTTTCAGTGTGAATTATCATAAAACAAAATGTGATTGGCTATTACATTATATAATTTTAGAAAAAGTTTAATGTTCAAAAATTATTTCACGGAATTTAATTTTTGTACGATTTTTTAAATTCAAAAATTTATTTCTGAACTTTTTAAAAGTAAAGCAGTGGCACTTCTCTTCTTGGAAGCCGGTTTTGAAGATGGAAGACGTCAGAGTTGTGGAAACTTGCCGAGAATTATTTTTTCTTAAGAGTTTCTTACAACACCTGACTCTATCAGTGTTGGATTTGCATAATGTACCGCAGTAGTAACAAGCACTGTTTGTGTTACAAGTTCCATTCTCCTTACATTTTTATTCTTTTGTGTTCACTTTTGGCCCTTATTTATCCCTGACACTTCATCCTTACACAGAGTCGCTCTCGGTATAGCACGGTCTTTAGCCTGTTCTTCTCTGTCCTTGTGACGGATGCGAACGTCTCTCATATTAGTGAGGAGGAGCCATCATCCAGGCAGTCCGGCCACATCTGTTGGTGCTCCGATCTCTTCATAATCTCCTTCAGCGCACAGGAACTGATTACGTCAGTACTTCGTTGGCTGACTTTCAGTCTGGAGCTCTTGATGAGTCATTCGTTTTTGACAATGCCAGATCTCAGACTCCTTCGTCCTTGACAACGAAGACGTATTCACAGCTGTCGGGGATGTCATTCGTCCGCCAGCTTCTCCCATGGCACTGATTATGTCAGTCTCTCTTGTATGACCTATGAATGTTCTTGTACATCGGTTGTGGTCTCCCTTGTGGTTTCCTTTCTCCCTAAAGTTTGCCAAGCATGTCCGAGATACCGCTGTCATCCATTCTTGTTCTAGCTATCCTGTAATGTGAAATCATCGGAAGTCTCTCTGTCAGATGTGTGATGGGAGCATGCTCTACCATGATGTCCTATCGATTGGTTAATATTTTAAAACAAGAAATAAGAAACAGTTTTATTCAATAAGAACAGAATAGAGCATATTATGCCGTGGGCGTCAGGAAGGACTCAGTGCATCAAAGGTTCATAATTCTGCTCACTACACTGATCATAATGACAATATCAAAATGTGACAAAGCAGGTCTTTGTGAGCAGATTTCGGCCGGCAGATGGCCGAGACGTGTGTCGGTGGCCGCGTCGTGTGTCGGTCATTCCCGCTCACAAAGTTCATTGCTGTGTCCTTGACCTGGATGGTTCATGAGTTTGCGGTCACCAAATTGCCGCCAAAATCAAGTTTTTACTTCTCTTTCTTTCTAGAATTTGTTCAAGTTTAACACCATTTTATGGTTTAGATGTAAAATCTGTTCAATTTTAACACCATTTTATGGTTTAGATGTGGAATTTGTCTTATATTCAAGATTTACGTTTATGCTCTTATGTCTTCTTATAATCTTGGAATTTGTCTTACATGTGTTTATGCTCGTATGTCTTCTTATAATCGTGGAATTTGTCTTACATGTGTTTATGCTCGTATGTCTTCTTATAATCGTGGAATTTGTCTTACATGTGTTTATGCTCTTATGTCTTCTTATAATCTTGGAATTTGTCTTACATGTGTTTATGCTCGTATGTCTTCTTATAATCTTGGAATTTGTCTTACATGTGTTTATGCTCTTATGTCTTCTTATAATCTTGGAATTTGTCTTACATGTGTTTATGCTCGTATGTCTTCTTATAATCGTGGAATTTGTCTTCATGGTTCTGTGAGCATTTAAAGAGCTTATCTTTATTTTTATAGCTTGATTTCTTATTCGTCGTGAAACTTGTATCTATGATCCGAAGGTCTTCACTTATGTAATTTGTGTCCTGGTTTCTAATAGTTGTATGCATTTTAACCGCTTCTCTAAACTGTTCATGACAGCTCTGCAGACGGCCAAGACCCTATTAGATTTGACAGGCAGCGGCCCATAGCTGATATGGTAACGCCAGCGTTGACGACACAGATGGCCAACTTCGGCACGTACGCCCAGTAACAGGGCGTAACAGATAGCCTGTTTCCATGGTGGTGGAGTCTGTTAAAGAAGTACTGCACACACCCCCTTGTTTTTTAGCTTCACTAAGTGATGATGTTCACGGGCCGAGACGTCTTCACCGCAGCGGCTGCAAAGAACATTTAGCTTGCAGCTTCAGAAAGCTAGAATAAAACAAGAAGAAAATAATAAGACTGTTCTATACAAAATAAAAAAAGAACATAGTTCTGCCTTTGTGTTCTTCCCCCTCATGTCCCTGCGAGGTTTACCTTCATTCCCGCTGCAAATTCCATGTTTCAAAGAGATTTATCTTTTCATTCTGGAACTTCCTGTCACAACGTCCTGTAATCTGTCTGTCTATCTGTTCTTGTTCATTTGTTCCATTCTTTTATTATACTGTATTTAAAGGAATGCTTCAGTTAGACGAATATTGCATAATTCTGTCACTGAAACTTCATTAACCTTCTGCACCTGTTTCTCATCACTCGCATTATAACTGTTTCTCATCACTCGCATTATAACTGTTTCTCACTACTCGCATTATAACTGTTTCTCATCACTCGCATTATAACTGTTTCTCATCACTCGCATTATAACTGTTTCTCATCACTCACATTATAACTGTTTCTCATCACTCGCATTATAACTGTTTCTCGTTACTCACATTATAACTGTTTCTCGTTACTCACATTATAACTGTTTCTCATCACTCGCATTATAACTGTTTCTCATTACTCGCATTATAACTGTTTCTAATTACTCGCATTATAACTGTTTCTCATTACTCGCATTATAACTGTTTCTAATTACTCGCATTATAACTGTTTCTCATTAGTCACATTATAACTGTTTCTCGTTACTCACATTATAACTGTTTCTCATCACTCGCATTATAACTGTTTCTCATCACTCGCGTTATAACTGCTTCTCATTCCATGGTGGATCCTCTCATCCATCTTGCCACAGCCTTATTCTCTGCACCAGCAGTTCCCAAAATTTTCCAAGGGCGTCCCTAAATTAACAACGGTACCGTGACCCATGAAAACATATTTTTTTAAAGATTGAAATTCAACAAAAATGAACGACTTCAAGGATTTCGCGTGATGTAGTTTATGTCTGTGAGGTTGTTGTTATTTTAATATTTAGGTTTGAAAACATAAAATAAGGTTTGAGAAATGTAAATTAAGGTTTTAAAAACATAAAGTAAGGTTTGGGAACATGAAATAACGTTTGAAAACACGAGAAAGTAAAGTTTGAAAAGTAAGGTTTGAGACGATAAAGTAAAGTTTGAGAACATAAAGTAGTAGGAGGTAACTTTTGTTACTTTCTAACTACTTTCCCCTAGGCACCTTCCGGTCCTATCTCAAGTCCCCTGCCACCTTAAATTGGGTCACGACCTGAAGCCGGGCACCACTGTTCTGTGTCACTTGTGACCTAGGTCTGTAGTCCAAGTTTCACTCGCCCTTCTCTCTCTCTCTCTCTCTCTCTCTCTCTCTGTCTCTGCCCATGCTCACTCACGCGCTTGTTTCACCCGCGGCCTCTTGCTCACCCACGCGTACACCCGCGCCAGAAAATGTCCACGTGTCGCTCTGTTTTCTCCCTCAAGTGCCAGCAAAACTACAAAGCCGCGATGCTCGACTTATAACCCGGTCATTATGTCCAGCTGATCAGCATTCACAGCCTCCACACCACCTGGTGCCGCGCCCATGGTCTAGAAGCCATCTTCTGGACGTTGAATGCTGACAGTCTGCTGTCACTGGTTGTTTCTGGTTTTTTTTTCCAGGACAACCAGCACCTGGCTTCCGGTGAAAGAAGTCGGTCAGAGACCAAAAATAGCGTCATCCAGAAACAAGATATCGTACTTCTGTGACCAAAAGATAAAAATTACACCAAGTTTTCTTTGATAAATAAAACTGCATATTCTCTCATATAGAAGATAAAACTAACACTGCAGTTTCCTTAACAGAAGATAAAATCAGCACTGTAATTTCGTATACAGAAGACAAAAAATTACACTGTACTTTCCTATTTAGAAGATAAAATGAACACTATAATGTATAAATTAACGTGGGTACAAATATATTCTGTTATATATGAGATAAAAATTAACACCGCGCTTTCCTACTTTAAAGATAAAATTAACGTTTTACTTTCCTACCTAAAAGACAAAATTACCAAAGTACTTTCCTACCTAAAAGATAAATATTCAGATTGTACTGTCCTACAAAAAAAGATAAAATTAAAACTGTACTTTCCTATATAAAAGATACAATTATCACTGTACTTTCCTACAAAAAAGATAAAAATTAGCATTGTACTTTCCTAAAAAAAAAGATAAAATTAGCATTGTACTTCCTAATTAAAAGATAAAATTAACATTGTACTTACCTACCTAAAAGATAAAATTAGCACTGCACTTTTCTAGCTACATGATAATAGCCTTATCTAATTTCTCACTAACGACAAATCATCAGCTCTGCCTATCTGTCGAGATATGTTTCTGTGTGAATTTATCTAAATCTCTGTCTATTTATCTTTATTCTGTTTATTTGGCTGTCTGCCTGTTTCATATCTATATATTTGCCTGTCGATCTATCTACCAGTTTATCTGTCTATATATTTGCTTGCCTGTCTACCTGCCTGTTAGATATATATATTTGCGTTATATATTTGCCTGTCTGTCTGTTTTTATATATGCATTTCTGTTTATATGCCCGTTTATTGGTCCGTATATTTGCGTGCCTACAAATCTGATTGTTTATATCTTTGCTTGCTTGGATCTGTTGATCGATTGTTTACCTGTACTCATGTGTCCATATCTCTCTCTCTCTCTCTCTCTCTCTCTCTCTCTCTCTCTCTCAAGGTCCCTTGTCACAGGTGTAGAATATCATGTCCTTCCACAACCCTCGATCTCTGGTGATTCTCACTAGGCTTGTCACCGAACATTTCCCCGTGCCAGGATGTCAACCACATCAAACATCTTTTCTCTCTGTCTTCCTCTACCTCTTCTACCTCTGACCTTCCCTGTTGCCATCAGCTGCTCTAGCCCGCCCCTCCTCCAAACATGGCCCACAAATTTAGAGTGTTGTTCTCTGATCTTTGTTATAATGTTCCTTGTTTCTTGTTCCTCTGTCAAGACTTCCTTGTTCTATTTTCTCTCTGTGCCTTCAGCATTCTTCTTAAGAGCTTTCAGCTGATTCCAGCTTTCTTTGTGTCTTTTCACTGACCTGGCAATCTTCGCATCCATAGAACGGGAGTGGTTCGACGTAACACCGTAGCATTCTTTCAGGCTATCTAATCATAAAATGTGTCCACTTATCTGATCTACAGGTCTACCTCTATACCCCTTTTCCTGTTAAATATTTCCATATATATTCATATATATATATACATGTAGATGAATATATATATATATATATATATATATATATATATATATATATATATATATATCAGACATATTCATCTACATATATATATGGAAGCAGCAGAAATGTGGTTTATTAGAAGAATGTTGCTAATCCCTTGGACAGCAAAAATAATTAATGAAGAATGTATGAGAAGAGCTGGACAGACAAAACAATCTTGTAAAAAAAGATAAGAGAGAGACAATGTACTTTCATAGGACATGCACTGAGAAGAGGGGGCATTGAAAATATTATAACAACAGGAAAAATAGAGGGAAGAAGATCAAGAGAAATGATACTGGACAGTCTGACGGGATGGTGTGAGATGAGATCACCAACTGAGCTGACGGCCTGCATGAAGGATTGTGTGCTCTAGAGAAGCATAATAGTCAACGCCAGTCGGCACGGCACCTGATGATGATGACATGTATATCTGTATGTACTCGAACATACTCATGTATTCGACCTTCCGTGATTTATATTTTTTCCCGATCCCGCTGTCACAGTATTATCTGGTATCTAGAAAAATAAAGTCGACTACGAGTGAATAAAATAACGGTTTATAGCTTTGGGGTCAGGTCTGGCATCGAATTTCGACCGCAGAAAAAAAATGGAAAAAAAAAAAACGATCGAACTGGAGACAGTCTCCATGTCTAGTGTGAGGCAGAGCTAGAACTAGTGTATCAACTACGACCTGTTTAGGGAAGATCTGTGAAGATGTGAAGACTGTAAAAGACATCTGAAGATGTGAAGATCTTTGAAGATTCGTGAAGATTTGGTTCAAAGAGACAAAAAAAGATGCGACATTTGAATGGAAGATAATGGATGAAACGATAGATTTTCTTGGAGCGTCCCAGTTGTCTGAGCTGGCAAAACCCGACAGAGTCCCAGTCTATACCTGCTACTGCCTGTAACTCGCTGTTGCTACTTCAGAAAGCTGGCCTGGGTATGACGCAGCCTTCATGTATAATGGTGGCCTAGGTATGACTAGACGCAGTCTTCATGTAGAATGGTGGCCTGTGCATGACTAGACGCAGCCTTCAGGTAGAATGGTGGCCTGTGCATGACTAGACGCAGCCTTCAGGTAGAATGGTGGACTGTGCATGACTAGACGCAGCCTTCATGTATAATGGTGGCCTAGGTATGACTAGACGCAGTCTTCAGGTAGAATGGTGGCCTGTGCATGACTAGACGCAGCCTTCAGGTAGAATGGTGGACTGTGCATGACTAGACGCAGTCTTCAGGTAGAATGGTGGACTGTGCATGACTAGACGCAGCCTTCAGGTAGAATGGTGGACTGTGCATGACTAGACGCAGCCTTCATGTAGAATGGTGGCCTGTGCATGACTAGACGCAGTCTTCAGGTAGAATGGTGGCCTGTGCATGACTAGACGCAGCCTTCATGTAGAATGGTGGCCTGTGCATGACTAGACGCAGTCTTCAAGTATGAATGAATGAATGATCTTTATTTTTAAGGGTAAAGAATTGAGCACGCAGGCCCGTCTTACATTCCACCCTTCATCATTTCATCCATCATTCTTCCCACACACTAGATTTAATACAAGTATACAAATTACGTCAGAAAAAAACACCAAAAGAGCAAAATTAAACTATTACATTCAAAGTATAAGAGAAAAAGTAATTCATCATCATCATGTGCCGTGCCGACTGGCGTTGGCTATTATGCTTCTCCAGAGTACGCGATCCTTCATGCATGCCATCAGCTCAGATGGTGATCTCCTCTCACACCATCCCGTCAGACTGTCCAGTATCATTTCTCTTGGTCTTCCTCTTGATCTTCTTCCTTCTATTTTTCCTGTTGTTATAATATTTTCAATGCCCCTCTTCTCATTGCATGTCCTATGAAAGTACATTGTCTCTCTCTCTTATCTTTTTGACAAGGTTTTTTGTCTCTCCAGCTCTTCTCCTACATTCTTCATTAGTTATTTTTGCTGTCCAGGGGATTCGCAACATTCTTCTAATAAACCACATTTCTGCTGCTTCCGATGATTAGCCTAACAAAATAGCACGCAGACACGCAGGTACTCATGGGCATACACACGCGCAGGCATATACATAAACAAAATCCATTTTCAGTACAGTTCTTCTAACATATATTCTTTAACATTCCTTTAAATAATTTCTTGACTGATGAAGTCTGCCATGTAACCTGTCTCTTAAGTTTATCTATAGACCCAGACATCGTCTTATGACATACTCTTATCTAGATGTCCAGACATCGTCTTATGACATACTCTTATCTAGATGTCCAGGCATCGTCTTATGACAACAGGAAAAATAGAGGGAAGAAGATCAAGAGAAATGATACTGGACAGTCTGACGGGATGGTGTGAGATGAGATCACCAACTGAGCTGACGGCCTGCATGAAGGATTGTGTGCTCTAGAGAAGCATAATAGTCAACGCCAGTCGGCACGGCACCTGATGATGATGACATGTATATCTGTATGTACTCGAACATACTCATGTATTCGACCTTCCGTGATTTATATTTTTTCCCGATCCCGCTGTCACAGTATTATCTGGTATCTAGAAAAATAAAGTCGACTACGAGTGAATAAAATAACGGTTTATAGCTTTGGGGTCAGGTCTGGCATCGAATTTCGACCGCAGAAAAAAAATGGAAAAAAAAAAAACGATCGAACTGGAGACAGTCTCCATGTCTAGTGTGAGGCAGAGCTAGAACTAGTGTATCAACTACGACCTGTTTAGGGAAGATCTGTGAAGATGTGAAGACTGTAAAAGACATCTGAAGATGTGAAGATCTTTGAAGATTCGTGAAGATTTGGTTCAAAGAGACAAAAAAAGATGCGACATTTGAATGGAAGATAATGGATGAAACGATAGATTTTCTTGGAGCGTCCCAGTTGTCTGAGCTGGCAAAACCCGACAGAGTCCCAGTCTATACCTGCTACTGCCTGTAACTCGCTGTTGCTACTTCAGAAAGCTGGCCTGGGTATGACGCAGCCTTCATGTATAATGGTGGCCTAGGTATGACTAGACGCAGTCTTCATGTAGAATGGTGGCCTGTGCATGACTAGACGCAGCCTTCAGGTAGAATGGTGGCCTGTGCATGACTAGACGCAGCCTTCAGGTAGAATGGTGGCCTGTGCATGACTAGACGCAGCCTTCATGTATAATGGTGGCCTAGGTATGACTAGACGCAGTCTTCAGGTAGAATGGTGGCCTGTGCATGACTAGACGCAGCCTTCATGTAGAATGGTGGCCTGTGCATGACTAGACGCAGTCTTCAGGTAGAATGGTGGCCTGTGCATGACTAGACGCAGCCTTCATGTAGAATGGTGGCCTGTGCATGACTAGACGCAGCCTTCATGTAGAATGGTGGCCTGTGCATGACTAGACGCAGTCTTCAGGTAGAATGGTGGCCTGTGCATGACTAGACGCAGCCTTCATGTAGAATGGTGGCCTGTGCATGACTAGACGCAGTCTTCAAGTATGAATGAATGAATGATCTTTATTTTTAAGGGTAAAGAATTGAGCACGCAGGCCCGTCTTACATTCCACCCTTCATCATTTCATCCATCATTCTTCCCACACACTAGATTTAATACAAGTATACAAATTACGTCAGAAAAAAACACCAAAAGAGCAAAATTAAACTATTACATTCAAAGTATAAGAGAAAAAGTAATTAGCCTAACAAAATAGCACGCAGACACGCAGGTACTCATGGGCATACACACGCGCAGGCATATACATAAACAAAATCCATTTTCAGTACAGTTCTTCTAACATATATTCTTTAACATCATCATCATCATCATGTGCCGTGCCGACTGGCGTTGGCTATTATGCTTCTCCAGAGTACGCGATCCTTCATGCAGGCCATCAGCTCAGTTGGTGATCTCCTCTCACACCATCCCGTCAGACTGTCCAGTATCATTTCTCTTGGTCTTCCTCTTGATCTTCTTCCTTCTATTTTTCCTGTTGTTATAATATTTTCAATGCCCCTCTTCTCATTGCATGTCCTATGAAAGTACATTGTCTCTCTCTTATCTTTTTGACAAGGTTTTTTGTCTCTCCAGCTCTTCTCATACATTCTTCATTAGTTATTTTTGCTGTCCAGGGGATTCGCAACATTCTTCTAATAAACCACATTTCTGCTGCTTCCAATGATTTTTGTGCAGACTTGCCTATTGTCCATGATTCACTTCCATATAACAAGATAGGTTCAATATAGCATTTTAGGACTCGTTTTCTAACATTCATTGATAAGGATGTGTTGGCTAATATGTTTCTCATTCTGTGAAATGCAGTCTTTGCTTGGCCTATTCTGTTCCTAATTTCTGTTCTGCATTTCCCATCTGAAGTTATTACTGCTACAAGGAATTTGAATTTCTGCACCTGCTTTAGAACAGTTCCGTTTAATTTAATACTGCATGTTGGTGGATTCTGTTTCTTAGATATAACCATAGTCTCTGTCTTTTTGATGTTCAAAGTAAGGCCTTTCTGTTCACTTTCTTTGGCGACTTTATCCAAGAGATTTTGCAGGTCTTGTTGGTTCTCAGCTATCAGTACTGTGTCGTCAGCATACTGAAGGTTGTTAATATTGTATCCTCCAATTTTTATGCCTGGTTCTGTGATGATCGTTCTTAGAATATTCTCGCTATACAGAGAAAAAAGGTCTGGAGATAGTAAACATCCTTGTCGCACCACTTGTTTTATAGGTTGATATTTTCCAATTCTATTTTCAACTCGAACTGCTGCTTCTTGCTGACAGTATAGATGTTTTATAATCCTCAGTTCTTTGCCGTCTATATTGATGTCTTCAAGCATTTTAATAATTTCATTATGTTTCACCTTATCGAATGCCTTGGTGTAATCAATGAAGCATAAGTACAGAACTTTCTGTACTTCTAAAGCTCTTTCTGTTAGTGTTCGTAAAGCATATATGGCATTGTGTGTTCCCTTTCCTTCAACAAATCCAAACTGTTCATCTGCTATTTCCATTTTATCTTTTTCCTTCTTTAACATTCCTTTAAATAATTTCTTGACTGATGAAGTCTGCCATGTAACCTGTCTCTTAAGTTTATCTATAGACCCAGACATCGTCTTATGACATACTCTTCAGGTAGAATGGTGGCCTAGGTATGACTAGACGCAGTCTTCAGGTAGAATGGTGGCCTGTGCATGACTAGACGCAGCCTTCAGGTAGAATGGTGGCCTAGGTATGACTAGACGCAGTCTTCAGGTAGAATGGTGGCCTGTGCATGACTAGACGCAGCCTTCAAGTATGAATGAATGAATGATCTTTATTTTTAAGGGTAAAGAATTGAGCACGCAGGCCCGTCTTACATTCCACCCTTCATCACTTCATCGTTCATTCTTCCCACACACTAGATTTAATACAAGTATACAAATTACGTCAGAAAAAAACACCAAAAGAGCAAAATTAAACTATTACATTCAAAGTATAAGAGAAAAAGTAATTAGCCTAACAAAATAGCACGCAGACACGCAGGTACTCATGGGCATACACACGCGCAGGCATATACATAAACAAAATCCATTTTCAGTACAGTTCTTCTAACATATATTCTTTAACATCATCATCATCATCATGTGC